>WWET01002925.1:91274-107384 GCA_011038615.1 Limnodynastes dumerilii | reverse complement strand
GACGTCGGGCCCTCATACCACCCTCATGGAGTCTGTTTCCGGCCGTTTGAGCAGACATGCACATTTGCGGCCTGCTGGAGGTTATTTTGCATGGCTCTGGCAGTGCTCCTCCTGTTCCTCCTTGCACAAAGGCAGAGTTGGCAGTCCTGCTGCTGGGTTGTTACTGGCCTGTCTCCTGGTAGCGCCTCCATGCTCTGGACACTACGCTGACAGACACAGCAAACCTTCTTGCCACAGCTCGCATTGATGTGCCATCCTGGATGAGCTGCACTACCTGAGCCACTTGTTTGGGTTGTAGACTCCGTCTCATGCTACCACTAGAGTGAAAGCACCGCCAGCATTCAAAAGTGACCAAAACATCAGCCAGAAAGCATAGGAACTGAGAAGTGGTCTGTGCTCACCACTTGCAGAACCACTTTAATTTTGAGGGTGACTCCAAATCCAGACCTCCATGGATTAATAAATTTGATTTCCATTGATAATTTTTGTGTGATTTTGTTGTCATCACATTCAACTATGTAAAGAACAAAGTATTTAATAAGAATATTTCATTCATTCAGATCTAGGATGTTTTATTTTAGTGTTCCCTTTATTTTTTTTGAGCAGTGTATAATAACTAGTTTAAATATATTTTTATATAATAAACTTATTTAATCAAAAAAACACAAAAAAATAGAGAACAAAGCTTTTTAAACTTACCTGTCCGGGCACATGTCTGTCTCTAATCCCAGCGCATGCGCAGTGATTTGGGAAGTCCCAAAAGGCAGCTACTGCGCATGTGCCGGGACTGCATAGCCGAACAATGTCAGCGACATGCTCGCTGACCATCGTGGGACCTCGCAGGAGGGGTAAGTATTTGTAAATACTTCCCACGGTCTGCTAGGCGCAGTAAGCCTGGTTGCTATCATTAGTGCTCAGTGCGCTAATGATAGTAAACAGGGGCCTTTATTACTAACTTATTACTTTAGAGAAATAGTGGTGGAGGACACACTGCCCTTTAAGAATGGGGAGGTTCTGTTAGAGATGCTGCTACAAACCAGTATAGTGAAGGGACTTCCCTTGCAATTATTGTTCAAAATTGGGTTTACAAAAAAATATCAAGCGCTTCTCAAACAGATATAATAAGTCAATCTTTATTTATAATAAAAGCACAACAAATGCTGAATAGAAACAACAATATGATAAAAACTCTTTTTTAGGCCCTTTGCTGTGGGGTCAGTATTAGAAAAGTAAAAAAAATGTCAAGAAAAAAGTGCTATAATATTACACAGTTGTTAGCTTGGCTTTGGATGTTTGTTCATAGTAATTACCTTGTTTTGAAAAATAGTCTGAAGCGTTTTTCAATATTTCTAGTTGATACTTTATAGCAATCAGAGAGGTGAAACTGTGTCCATTTTGTAGTTTGTCTGCATATGGATAACATATGGGATTGTTCCCTGTGTTGCTTAATAATCCAGAGGCGATGATATGGTCTGTTAAGAAACACTTCTGTGTTGATGCTCTCTTGTTCATAAGATGCTGTGATTTCTGTCTTACCTGCGTGTAGGCCATAGTGCTGGGGAGCGATGAAAGGAGAGGCTGACGCTGGGTACCTTCAGCCACTATCATAGAAACATAGAAAGTGACGGCAGATAAGAGCCACATGGTCCATCCAGTCTGCCTAGTTGTTTATTTAAAACTGCTCCAGCACTCCTTGTGCTGTCCTGTCTGTGTGCAGGTTTGTTTGCTTGTTGCCGGTTGACCGGTTTGGCGAAGACACAAGCTGCGGAGATAAATTTAGAGATCTCTGTAGTATGCCATGATAATCATTTAAATGTATTACTTTATGGAACTATTGCATATCTTTGTTTCTTTGACTGAATCATGTAAAAAGCTTTATAGGTTCATTTAGTATTCATTTTGTTCAGTTTAAGTAAACAACAAGAGGATAATTCAAGGGCAGTGAAGAATCTACTCTACATGAAAAAATATCCAGTGATTATTCAGATAAGCAAAGTATGACATGACAGTCAGACACCATAATAAAAATGATAGAATGTAACAAATATGATATTTTTAAGCTGTTCCCTATAGAACAGAATACTTCCTCTAATGAAAAAAGGGAAGGGCTTCAAAGAAGATCCTTTTCTGTTACTAAAATTACACAACACAAAATGACTAGAAGATAATGCATGGACTTCAGCCACCATGTACCTTTAACATAGGCTGTAGTGTTAATAAAATTATAAGTCTTACAAATCTTAACTTCAGCATATGGGTCCAGCATAGGGGCAAATAATCACTAGGACTCATTTCCTGATTAAGTTTAAAGCAGACTGTTTGTGGATCCTTCATATCTTTTACATGGGGATGTTATAGTGCCGTATTCAGAGAACCGTTTTTGCGTGAAGTTCTGTGCGTATTTTTACGATCCGAAGAACTGCGCATGCGTAGTAACTAAATTTACGCTATCTACTTTGATTTTACGAATAGATTTCCATTAGGCACGGACTTGTGAATCGCATGTGAGAAAATACGTACGGAGGGGTGTGGTTGTAATCCGTCTGGAATTAGATACGTGAAAGTGGGTGGGGGGCATTTAAATGACGTTTAACGGCGCGGTTAGTTAGATATGCACGTACGGAAGTATTATACGTACGGAAATGCACCTTTAAAGATAAGGGTGGTCGAGGCACTCGTAAGTCAAGGACAACCCGTCCATGTGAAGGGAGTGTCATGGGTGCTGCCTTGCAACGTTCGTGCGTATAATTGCGAACCTTTCACTGATGGATCTCTGAATACGGTCCATAGCCACAAAAAATGGAAGTCAGAATCAGGTTTATCATTTGGCAGCAGGGAAGGTGTGTAACTGGGATGACCAGTTTGTGACTTGTACGTGGTGACTGGCCCTCAGGCTTATGAAGATGCTGTCAGTGACTCAAAGGATCCCTAGGACAATATGCTGCACAAAGTTAATGTTCATCATCTTAATGTCAGCTTTAAGGTGTCAATGTACACTATGATTCTTTGCAAGTTGACATCAACGTCTAATGACAAACATTCACATGGAGGTTTACCAGGAACTGATTAACTGGGTTTGAGGATAACAAAATGGAAATATACTCCTCAATTTCCTTAAGTAACTGGACCTAATATTTTTTATTTTAAAACAAGAATCTGATATAATTATTTTGAAAGGAAACTATTGAAAGACTAATACTGTCATTGTTACTAAAACCATTCACCTGAAGTAAGTTATTTCCTGGGAAATAAATCTTCTTATTGAGCATTAATTTTGTATCATAGATTTAGCATTATGGTGATGCTTGTGGGAACATTCTGAAACAAAAAAAATCTTTATTGTATAATTAACGCAGCTCATTTTTTCGAATGTACAAGACTAATCTGTCTCATTATCTAAGCCTCAGCAATGTGTGCAGCTTCCAGAGTTTTTATAATCTCATGATCTACAAGGGACATATGAGTTTATTAACAGAGCAAAAAGTCCATTGTGCAGAGGAAAAAAATCTTCGACCAATCTTTATTTGTGCTGATGTGTCTGGATTATGGCCCAGGTGCATAGGTTTAATGAGGACAGACAGAAAAGTTGCATTTCAAGGAAGAGGTAAAATAAGGGTGGGCCTAGTAAACTACAGAGTGGGTGTAAGAGTAGCTAGTTTTGGGGAGCAGTACAGAAATAGGTTTCCTTTAGGAAAGCAAGATTACTGAAATTAGTGTTACTGGAATGGATTCAGAGATGCGTGTGTTTAAAGTGCACAAATATGCGCGCGCACATAGCAAGGCAACTCCCATGACACTCCCCTTGCATGGACGGGTTTTCGGTGACTTACGCTTCCATAGGGCACCCTTAACTGTACTTACGTGCGTATGTTACTTCCGTACGTGCGTACATGTTTAACCGCACCCTTAAAAGCTCATTTTAATGCCCCTCCCCGCCCAACTTCAAGTAACTTCACATGTACAGAAGACAACCACACCCCTCTGTACATATGTCCCTAAGTGGGACTCAGAAATCCGTGCCTAATGGACTTCCGTGCCTATATCCAACGTGGGTGTGGGGCTCCGGTCCGAATGGCTGATTTTCTAATTGGCCATTTCTCCCCAGCCATGTTGTGTGGAAGGAATATAAGATATTCATTTATTACCTGATGTAAGTTCTCAGATCTTATACTATGAATTTAAGTAAAACTACTTTGCTTTTCCATATAGCACTGATAATTGTTATAAAAACACATTTAGATAGTTGAAACCTATTTATCAACATATCTATAATTGATCATTAAAGCAATAAAAAAAAACAAAAAAACCTTTTGTTATAATGCCATTATTTGTTTATCTGTGACCCCATCACTCTGATCTGTACCTATTTTGTATTGATAAGTGTATGCATCTGCAATACAAAACACAGGGTTAAGATGGATTAATTATAATTAATAGAAATTTGAATGAAAAAGCATTGGAATTTATCACTTTCTATACATTCCTTTCTACCCTTCAGGTTCCGAAAAAACATTATTCAAGCCTTAATTACTACACCCAAGTATTGTCAAAAACAGTGGTATTAGGGCCAGATCCAGACCTAAGTGATAGTTATGTTACATCGCGTAGCGTAGTTTCAATGCACTCCCCTAGGCACTCCCCTTGCTCGTACATATTTGGCTGTTTTACGCTGCCCAAACCCTACCTTAACTTTTTAAAGTGTAAGTACTGACGTACGTATAGGCCTCACGTACGTCACGGCCTAACCCGGCCCATACTGTATGATTTAAATGCCTCCCTCCGCCTACTACATTATGTAACTACGGGTATCGTATCAATGACATCCCCCTTCGTCTGTAGTAACATTTGCCGCAGGCATGCGCAGTACATACTAATTGATGAATTTACGTCAGTGGCTAGCGTAAAATTGCTAACGTACTTAGGTCTGGATCTAGTAGAACAAAGCTGCAACATATTTTTTTTTTTTTACATACAAGGTAAAATTCAATAAAAGTTCCAAAATCACATATCCAAAAATGTAAGCATAGATTTTATATAAATTTAGTAGTATATTATTTACCCTACACAATATCATTAAACGTGTTTTTTTTTTTTATAACTGAATACATTAAATGCTAAGGATACACACAATTGTACTTTAAATCTCCTTGTCCTATATATTTTGATGACAATTTTCTGATTAATCATAGCTTATGTGTTCCCATAAATTGGGAAATCAGAGTTTAAGTATAGTCTTAGCAGACTGTGCGGCTGAGTTTCACATAACCAGAGAAAAATATAACTCTGAGAACATGTACAAATTATGTGTTCCCATAAATCACTAGGGTCTAAGTGTTCGGGAAACAGCAAAAGCATAGTCACAGGCTATGCTTTTGCTTTGGTGCCCAACAGAACAAAAGATCTCATGGCCATTGGAGGCAATGTAAGTCCTCATAAATCATTGGGGGCGCCGAACATTGTGTGAGATCATAATGATTATAATAGTTCTAACAGACTTTACAACTGGCAATAAAATGTTATTCTTGTACTAGCATGTTGAGAATAGATATAATCACATGAAGGCATACATATTTGAATTTTTCCTTGTACTTTACAACCTTGCACTGCACCGCATTTTAAATTTGTCTTATGTATATCTCTGTGTTTTCAAATGTACTTTTTCTCAACATCAGCAGATTAAACTTACAAAATATTATAAAACTATCCTTTTGCAAATTTAAAATCATCCAAACGGGTGTCTTCATGGGTTGCATCGGACGCTGCACCTACAATGCCTATTTAGTTGGCTGACTCTTTTGAAGCTCCTTAAAGCAGCAGTGGAGGTGCCGACAATTACCTTTGTCATCCATTTTACTGATATAGTGATGTACTAGTGATCAGGCAAAGGCTGCTGCCATACTAACCAAGGTCTTGATTCACAGTTACGTAGTTTTCATCTTACATACGTTGTTTTAAGAATTGAGCTATCTATGTACAGAAATGGTACGTAGATAGCGTAAATAAGATGCTACGCATGGGTAGTAGCTCAATTCTTAAAACAACATACGTAAGACGAAAACTACATAACTGTGAATCCGGACCCTAATGTTAGACTGCTTAGCATGGTTAACAGTCAGGAGCAGAAGGTGGCAGACTTGAGCCACATAGCAAGGAGGCAACGTCTGAGTTTGCATGAGCGGAACTAGGCGGAGTCAGGCGCCTCATAGCACCTCTTGCACCCCCTGTAGTTACGCCACTGGTAACAGTGGAAATTCCTATTGGCTGTTGCAGATTTCCCTTAAGGCTCAAGAGCCACAAGCCTAAAAGCACCATTTGTTGCAGGGTGTGCAGGTTCCATTGACAGGCAGAAGAGACCTACTGAGCTGCTAGACCTACTCCTGCAAACACTCACAGGCCTGGGTCACAGAAGAGTCATGGTTCCCCTGTGATCAGTTTCCCTAATTGGCATCATAATGGGAGAGGGACATTCATGAATGTTGTGTCAAGGGGTGACCTGACTGTTTATTCTGACCATGATCAAAGTTTTATTTCAGCATAAATAATAGATTTATTCAAGTTAATCAATATTTCCTATTTATAGCCAGTGGTTTCTTCTAGCATAAATTCTTACTAAAAGTGTGATTAGGTCATTATGATCATGCAAAGCTGTGTAAGAAACTTCTCCATTTTCCAATTAAATAAAACAGCACTGAGACAAATTTCTTTACATTAGAATGACCCACTTTGTCTAAATATGTAACATTTTAATATTGTTTAATATTCTGATATTTGTTGCAAATATATTTTATATCTTGTATACTCAGGAAACCATTAAAATAACTATAATATGGACATAAAGGGGTGCATAGGCCAGTAAAAATGCTCATGCAGAATGTGACATTCACATAAGACTCACTTAATACTAAGGTAATGTGTGCCATGTGTGATGCATACAAATGTCATCTACAGAATATTATCAACTTAAAGATAAACATACCCAAAGTTGTCCTTATTTTAAAAAAAACAAAAAAAACAGCTATTCAATTCTAGCTTTTCCTCCTACTTTTTATAGTGTTTACAGAAAGAAATATATTTGATTTCCCATTGATTGAGTAGTTGAGTAGCACCCTTATTCTTAATATAACTACAACTTCAGTGTGACAATAATTTAGTTTGTGTGCATTTACCATTGATTGGCCCGACCCTTTATAAGAAAACATAACAAAGAGTTTAAACACTCTTTTAGGAGCTACAAATGGGTACCATAATATCTGTAATTCAGCTAACTGTAGATAAATTATAACAAGATATAGGGATCACATGAGGATTTCTTACTGTAACAATTTGAAAAATTATAATTACAGCAAGTAACATGGATTCATTGGTACTTTCAATTAAATTGGTACCTTGAGATATTCTAATTGTTACCATACTTCAGCTTTGTGTATAATAATACTGCTCAATATATTAGGTTCTTTGTAAACAAAAAAAAATTATACAAGTCAATTTCTCCCCCCCTGACAAGGATAAAAACTGTACTGGAATTACATATGAACTGTATAATATTAAATTAGATCTTTACATTATAATTTTTGAGTGATAACATGATAACCTGATTGCTTATTTTATCCAACAGGTGCTCTTTGCTATGCTGAGCTTGGAACATGCATAAAAAAATCCGGTGGTCATTATACGTACATATTAGAAGCGTTTGGCCCATTACCAGCATTTGTGAGAGTTTGGGTAGAGTTGCTTGTCATTCGGTAAGTAAAACTGCTCTTTTTTTTAGATTTGTGTTTTCTGCGTAATATTTCATGTTATGCTTGAATTATTATTTGAGGGTAGTTGTATATTTTAAGCTGGGCATAATATACACCCAAATGTGTTCCACATAGTAAGAGACTCCCAGATATAATTGGAATAAACATACAGGGTTAATAGATATGGAATGTGTGTCCTGCCGGAGTGTGAGTCCCTGTTGCCAATAGCCCTATTTCAATAGGGGTGTTTTCTCCCAGCCAGTTCAGAACTGGCTAGGCAAATGATTGCTTATGCCTCGAAGAGGCTTAGCAAACGATCCCTGGAGCATCAAACACGGTGCTCCGAAAGGTAAGTAACTATTCTATCCCCAACCCACTCCCTAACCCTATCCCTAAGTCTCCCCCCTAGAGCCTAATCCTAAGTATCTTCCCCACAGCCTAATCCTAAATCTCCCCCCCCCCCAGCAGCCTAACCCTAAGTCTCCCCCCGGCAGCCTAAACCTAATTCTCTCTCCCGCAGCCTAACCCTAAGTCTCCCGCCCCTCGCTGCCTAACTCTAAGTCTTCCCTCCCGTAGCATAACCTTAAGTCCCCAGAAAGGGTTACTCACCTTTCAGGTGGTCCAACAGCGGCGCTTCCAAAAATGAATGGGTGAGTATGCTGATACTCACCCATTCATAAAAAAGAAAACTAATATGGCTGTTTTTTTAAATAAAGACAGCCGAAAAGCAACTTTTGGCTGTCACTTCTTCGTAATGACAGCCATCGGTGCAGGGACTCATTTTTACCATGCTATTCATGTAGTGAGTCTCAGCCAAGAAATGGATAAGCCTCGCACAAGCAGCTATGTTACAATAAAGAACCAGATCTAAAGAGCCAGTTGTGCTGTGATCAGATCTCCAAGTGCAGCATGAGCAGAGAACCAATAGGGATCTTTGTTGCATCCATGCTTCCATGTGAGTCCTTAGAAAACCACTGCCATCGCTAACATAGGCTTCTTACAGCAGGACCCAACCTCAAACTGGTCATGACAGTGTAAAAGTTTGGAAAAGAATAATGAATAACTTACTGAACACCTCTGTGCCAAACTTCATTCCTGTAGTATAATAAAAATGTGTCATTATGCGGCTAGATTTGGTTCATTATGAATTGGTACGTGACGATATCATGGGGACTGCAGTATAAGTGTTTCTCAATGTAATGACTAAAACAGCACAAATCAGACATTCATTGCGTAATGTACATATGTCCCTACACACATGGCTGGCACACTAACACTTCACCTAGATCTCCCTAACCATGCCCATATGAAAGACGCCTTTGCAAGACACCTTTAAGGTTCAGGACTGGCCATTAGTATTATTGGACCTGATTCAGACTTAAGAGTGCTTTAAGAAAGCACGGAATAGCAAAAGTCCGCACTTATGTGGCAAGTGCACTCCCATGAAACTTCCCTTTGACAGACAGAATTCAGCTGACTTCCACGTCCATGGCCCTACCTTAACTTCTCTGTGTGTATCATTGTGCGGACGTAGTGAATATACATGCGGAAGTGTCTAACCCAGCCCGTACTGTACAATTTAAAAGCCTCCCCCCACCCACATAAGGAATTCTCCCACATACAGAGTATTGTCACGCCCTGTCCTGCGGCTTTGTGCACGTGTGGAATCAACTCCATGTGTAGTGAGATCCAACGCGTAAAATCTGCTGCGCAGATCGCTAAAAAAGTCTGAATACGGCCCTCTAATACTAGGAATATGAATGTTTCTTTTTCTGGGCCAATATGTAAATAAGGGACTTTATGTCACATTAAATATTTTAATTAGTTTCTTCAGAAAGGCAAGATGCATTTTTGGGAGCACTTATTTAGTGTTGGTGGTATACACTTGCAATATAACCTGTATGACTCTATGGGCCTGATCCAGACCTACGCTGTTGTGCATAGCGTATTATCACCGAACGTACCACCGATGCACGGCACGGCAACCTATATTCCTTAACTCCAGCGTCCATACGAACTTCATACTATAAACACGCCCCTTTGTCGGTAAAACCGCAAAGTATGCGGACGCTCGAATTGCTGCTACGAAAATCAGTGTTTTACTACTGGAAGTTGTCACTAGGCGCATGCGCGGTCGTTTTTTCTGCCGAATTTACGCTTACGATCGTTAGCTCGCAAGCGTGCGTTGTTCTGGATCAGGCCCTATGGCACTAACCTCAGAGCAGGTTTCTTATACCGCTTTCAGATCGCCACAGCGCAGTAAGCCGTTTTTTTCAACTTGGCTTATTGCCAGGGGAATTGCCGGGGCCAAAGCAAAAACCTTGTCTTAAGTCCAGCTCTGACCCAGGAAATTTCCAGGTCAGGGCCATTCACACTGCAAGGCTGACCCAGAAAATTCCAGGACTCGAGTCTGCCCTGACAGTGTGTGGGGCGGCACGCGGCTCCCAGGGAGGGATCTGTGTGCCATAGCAATAGTACACAAATCCCTCCAATCAGTTTTTTTTAGGTGAGACCCGGGTAGCAAACGGTGGCACCTTTCACATTGCACCCCTTACTGGGTTGTATTGGCAGAGTGTTGTGGTGCAAGATAACTGACAGCATATGTTGGATATGGATTGTAGTCCACACATATGCCCTTAACCAGATTAGGTTTATTTGTAGAGACAGCAAGTAATAACAGGGAATGCCGTGTTGGTACACAAGGGGTTAAAGCATTTAGCAGTATAGATGGTGGTTCTACAACAGTAAGGAACTCACAGTACAGCAGAGATGTCGTAAAGCAGCAGGCTGTATGTAAAGGGTTAACTGTGTGAGGAGGCTGTGAGCTGCATGTCTGTGCAGTTCTGTGACTGACTCCAACAAGACAGAGGGAACAGGTCCCGACCGGGCAGTGTAACAGAGGAACAGGAAGGTGATGTCATCTGACACCTCCTACTGCACAAGCCTCCACTAGAGTAAACACTACAGCAGGGGAGCAGTCATAAGTATAGAGAAGGAGACAAGTTACTGAGTCCTCTCCTCTCCAACAAGTTGGAGCCAGGAAAAACCCTTCTTTTTTCCTGAATCTGATTGCCGGGCCATTAGACCTGGGTACATGCAGAAGAGACGTTTCACATTACCACCAAAAAAAGGGTGTTTCAGCAGAGACCGGTGGTGATGTGAAAGGGGTATTACCCAGTTACATTCAGACACAGCCAGATTTACTAAGTTGCGAGTTTGGAAAAGTGGAAGTGTTGCCCATAGCAACCCATCAAATTTTAGCTCTCACTTTCCTATTACATACTGGAGAATGTCAGCTAGAATCTGATTGGTTGCTATGGGCAACTTCTCCACTTTTCCAAACCTGCAGCTTAGTAAATCTGGCCCAACAGACTCACTGGACAAACAGGCCCCTAATAAAAATGACTGAGGGAAAAAGTTTATGTTTAAACAAAGCAATGTTTTACTTGTCTGGCTGTGACCACTGCAACTACTGTATGTAAATAGTAATAAAATACACTACTGAACGTTTTATCACTAACATTTCTGATAAAGTAAGATATTAACTGCACATGGTAAAAGCCTCTAGCCTCTCTCTGAGGGTGATCTCGGTTTCCAGTACTACAAATGAACAACTACTTAGTTTTGTCCCTGTCTTACAGACTACTACTTCTGAGTTTTTCTTAAATTTTTCACTCTTGCTATGCCATTGTTTCCCAAAATCTGTATCTCACGATCTTCCCTTCTGTTCTCTTCTTTTTTTCCTCTTTAAACTTCAGTGCGTGTGTGTGATTTTTTTTTTCTGTCGTTTTAAGTAAAAAAAACAAACGCATTTGTCTACATATAATACCACTTCATACCTGTACCTATGTAAAGGTTTTTTCCCTTGTACAGGGAGATTTTCCTGGTCACTTCAGATTAGTCTACATGTAACCATTATGATAAATTGTACTTTGCTAATCAGCAAGCAATACTCGCCTTGTTGGATCTCACAATCCCCACACAGAATGATATGACTGCTTGGGCTTCAATAAATGCCAGAAAGGAGAGAACAAGCTGAAAAATGGGAGGAAAAGCTGTGTTCTGCTACTTCTTATTCCATCGTACTGTAAATAGACCCTCTGTTTTTTCAAACTTTCTTTTTTGTCACTACATGGAATTTCTCCTTGTGTAAAGGGAGGACAATGCACTGAGGGCACTTTGTAAAAAAATCCTCTCTCTATGTATATATGATGAGCAAAGGTTTCAAATGCTTTGACTTTTTTTTTTGTACTCTTGAAATTGCTGCATTCATCTCTATGCATGGAATAATACAGTGTCTTCCTCAGGGGAAAGTGAATTATAGAATAGAAAGCTTTTTAAAAATACACAATATTCTTTCTCTATTATCTTTCATTTTAGAATACTTTAAAGGGTCTTGTAATTGCTGCATTTTCTCAACTACAAACTGAACCACTTTTTTGTCTTATTTTTTCCCATTTTCATGTCAGTACAGTAGCTATTTCCACAGTTTGAGTCTCAAGGTATATTTCTGTTTTAAATCTGCTTCAGATTACTTTTAATAAATTTCCTATCTCTGGATAGATCACAAAACAGGGGTGAAAAAACACAAGTCACAGAAAAAGATATCACAGTTGTCTTCTTAACATCTCACATTTGTGACTGCTGCATCAAAGAGAGGTGTTTTGAAGATCCGCTATGATTTTGCAGCTTCAGGCAATTATCTGGACCTGAGATGAAAATCTGAGTCAATTATTCATCTCTCCTCATAACCTTCAGTACAAGCATTGTCACTGGCCACTGTGTGTTCAATATATCCTAGACCTACAGACAAGCTTGCAGCTTGGCAGATGAAGAGGACTATCGCTAGCTATAGAAATAACTTCAATGCCTTTGGCTAAGGTTTTGTCACCCAATCCCACAGGGACCTAAGTGATGCACCACTATTCCATTATGCTTTCAATTACCATAACTCGCACACTCTCATCAGAAATCCTTTACACTTCTGTTTACACGTTTCACCCCTTGGTTATTACATCAGACAAGGTTTAAGGAAAGTGAATGTAGCCAGCAGCACTGCATGTTCGATTATACACAGCAACTGGAAGATGTGTTCAAAGAACCTAATTGTATGTTTTACAGTAAATAAACGAAAAAAATTTTTAAAATGCCATGTAATGAACAAGTATATAATATACTTTATTATAGTATACATTAATATGGGCACAGAGAGGAATAAGGAGTGTGATTATTGTTGTTAAATGGTTCTGTTGATTTCATTGATTACACATAGAGTATATTTTAGGTAAAAGTGAACATTTATGTTTGAATCAGGTCCAAAGAGTTGAATCATGAATCAGAGTTTTGCGTAAATGCACTGTTCCAACTGTGTGTGTCCTATCCAGAGTTACAAATGACGCAACTCTGGATATGATGAAGTGGAAATGGACACCCGTTTTAAACACGCAAGCAGATTCATAGGGGCAGAGTTTGCAAGGTTTTATGCAGAAGCCTATACAAATATATATATATATATATATATCCCTAGTTACAGTGGTTGCAGTAGAAATTTAGAAGTGGCGCTATAGACATTTAGAAGTGGTGGTATGAAAATAAAGAAATAATAGAAGTGAATAGAGATTTATAGCTTTTCAATTAAATCAGTTGGAGAAGTGATGGGATGGCACCCCCCGTATACTCCCTCACTTTGAGCCCTGCCTAGTTAAACAGTTAATGTACCTGGACATACTGTGTGGCAATATGCTGCTTTTCCGATTTTTTTTAATTAACTGTAGTGTAGTGTAGTATATGACCATAAATAACTTTCTGTAGATTTTTGGCATGTGTGAGGCTTTGTTTTTTTGTACAAATAGGGCCATTAAATGATAGCAAATGTCCTCTGTCTAACACTTGCACTGTCCTCTGATGCAAGAGTTTGAAGGAAGAGCAGGAAATTCGGGCTGTTACTGCACCCAACAGAAGCACTAAAATGCCCAATTTTTTTTATTTAACTATTGTGGGACACCACATTCCACTAACGCAGAGCACACAGATGTGAACACAGGCGGTTGTATAGTCTTGAATCTCACTGCCTGTACTCACTCCTGTTCTACACATGTGCAGTGCAGAAATCCGCTGTGTTTCCACCTAAAAAGAAGGCGCAAGCACAGCTCTGGGTCAGCTCATTTTCTAACAATCATAGAATCCCAGATTGTTTAGAGCTTCATACAAAATACATACATCCTAGGAAGTAAATGAAGAAACCCAGTGAAAGTCTACGCTGTGCCCAGGGCAGCACCTTGACATTTTTGGCACTGCTAACTACTGGATGATCTTTGTTTTGTGACAAATTATCCCTGCAAACTCATCATCATTAGAAATGAGGGACCGGATTCAAACTTAAGTGCGCATGGCCCCAAATTTTGGGTGCTTAATGGCACTTACGAGTGCCATTGGGCAACCTTAACTCACTGTGCATATTTTCCCTCTTAAGGAGGGAAAATACACTCAGAGAATTCTCAGCCCTCCCTCCCAGCTTAATCTACATCTCTCCCTCTACCCACTTTACTTTACTTTACTTTACTTTACTGTGTTCAGTTCTGGAGGCCATATCTCCAGAAAGACACAAATACATTAGAGCAGTGGCGCACCCAGGGGGGGTTTCCAGTTGCCCAGAAACCCCCTTTTACATCCTGAAACCGATCATAACATACACAGAGCAGTCGGCAGTGTGCTGGCTGCTCTGTGTTTGTTACACTCGGCACATTCACTGTCTTCCTGCAACACACCATCTGCAGCATTTCTATTACCAATGGAGGAGACAGTCTCAGAGCACTAATCCTAATATACACTGTATGTTAGGATCGGAGCTCTAAAAGTGTCTCCTCCATTGGTAATAGAAATGCTACAGATGGTGTGTTGCAGGAAGACAGTGAGTGTGCCGAATGTAATCCCTCCTTCACGGAGCTGACAGCTCAGTGACGATTCCCCCCTCCCCTTCCTTCCCTCACATGCAGACAGCCCAGCAGAGAGTCTCCCTCCCCCTCTGTCCCTCACATGCAGACAGCCCAACAGAGTCTCCCTCCCCCTCTGTCCCTCACATGCAGACATAGATGGGCCATGTGGCTCTTATCTGCCATCACTTTCTATGTTTCTATGGAAGCCATAGATTTATGCAAGGGGCGGGGCTTAATGATTTATGCAAATTGCAGCATTAAGCACTACCCCCTGTCAATCGCTCCTGTAATTTCTAGTGTTCCATGGAATGGGGGATTTTGATGACATCATAAAGTCCTGTCCATCCCTAGTAACACTAGGGATTACAATAGATATTGATTTCTGGTGGGGCATGCGGGAGCTTTGCTGGCTCTTCCGGGATACCAGGAGAACTGCCCAAATTTCAGGTGCCCCCCGGATATTCTGGGAGAGTCTGCAACCCTGCCTATACTACCTACTCTGAATTCCTACTCACAGAAGTTTAGGTGGGGTGAGGTGTACACATTTTCATAGGTTTGTGTACACAACCAATGCACTAAAACTATGGATCAAGTCCTAGGTATCTACCCAAAGTAATTAAATACTGCTTTGAATGATATCACTTTGCTTTATTGTAGCACATGCTACACTTATCAAAAAACAGGAAAGAAAAAAGGGAGAAGCACTAGAAATAAACTATAGATAAAAACGTGAGTGACATCAATTCAGTATTGGCAGCCATACATAGCTCTGATATATACAGTTCTTTGTTTGTCCTAGAACGCACCGGAACCAAGTTCTGGCACCTTTTTTCAACACATTTTCCAAGTTTTAAAAGTTCTAAAAGTTTCGGCAGCAAAATCATTAAAGCTGTGCATGCGGCTGCTTGTGTGTCGCGTCTGATGCATGCGTACTTCATCCGTGCTGGTTGTGATGGCACTGCTCGGCTTATGGCGCTGCTCAGCTTGTGATTGGTCGTGTGGTAGTGTGGTCACACGTCATTTCCGAACACCTTTTTTCTTACACAGAAAGCAGTGGACATGTTCAGAACAATAAAGTGTCCATTTCTGCTGCTAGCGATTGCAAAATGCAGTATGGGTCCAGTCTATAGACGTTTTTATAGAAGATTTTCTATTATCAGCGTTATGTTTTATTGTTGTTACTTCTACTAGTGAAAAAATTATAATTATTGTAACTATACCAAGCATTATATTTTTTATTCACAAAACACTGTATTATTGTCATCTTCATATTAACATCATAGGGGTAGATCCAGAACTACGTGTGCCGTACGTTTATTTTCGTGCACGTAAGTTCGCTACACTCCCCTCGGCACACCCCTTGCACGGACGTATTTTGTCAAGATACGCTGCTCAAACCCTACCTTAACTTTTTCAGACGTAACTGCGTACGTCCG
>WWET01002925.1:76543-89281 GCA_011038615.1 Limnodynastes dumerilii | reverse complement strand
ACGGTGACGTACACTGCCGTACGGCAGCCTTTAGTCGTGCGGTTCAGCGGTCGTAAGTGGGAAAGCACGGATGGTAGTAACGTTAGTGTTACGTTCGTAATACTAACATAACATCTGGAGGATGTCATTTTTTCGTTACATAGATTGCATATATGCAGTCTTTAAGACCACATATCCACAAAAAATATTTTCTACGCACGCGCAGTCCCAAAAAACGGTAAACTACAGACGTATATACGTCCGGTAATGTGAATCCGGGCCTAAGTCTGGATCCGGTATATAATCATTGGAGAATATGCCAGGCTCCAATTTCTTTTCTTTAATCACCAGCAGACCTTCTTTTTAGGGTGTGGGTCGCCACTGAGAATGGACATTTTTCAAAATGGCCATTATCGAGACCCATCCATGAAAATGGATTTAGTAAGAAACTTCATGCGCCATGGACAGGTAAGCACCACGTCTCTATTTCCCCTACCCCGACCCTTATGCTAATACTTACACTATCCCTCCCCTTCCATTACCCTGACCCACCCCTTCCCGCAGCCTAACCCTAAGTCTCCCTTCCCCACAGCCTAACCCTAGGAACCCTAAGACTCCCCTTCTCCCAGCCACCCCCTTCATGCAGCCTAACCCTAAAACTACCCTCCCACACTATTTCCCATCCCCTGCTACTAACCTGTAGTTATATTAATCCTTGAAATCCTTAGAATGTACCATTTTGGGTTACTTGAGGACTAGAAATAAGAAAGTGTTATTTAAGTTGAATTTGTTGTCATTAAGCCAATTTCTAGGTTATGTTGAAGAACCTTGTAAGACATAATCTGACCAACAGACATAAATTGCTTTGGTGAGATTAATGTAATAAAGCATATTTCTAAAACCTGACTAGTCTAGATCAAATGAGGTCTGATTGAAATATTCTGCTTTTATTCTTTCAATCATCTTAACTACTAAAATGTCAATGAGACAACACCTGCAGCCACATATTATGATTTGTATTCAGAATTTATTAAAATTGCTTTTCTGCCAAGGTTTAATTAGCATATAAATCAAGTTAAATATTGCAAGAGATATATTTATGTTTGCACAAAAACCTGTATTTAGACTTAAATCCTTAGTAAACTTTTTTTTTAAACTAGTTAAAAACATGGCTACGCCATACACACATAACCTTAAAAGTGGCATATAACATGCCAAAAATGGTGTTATCTAATAATGCATCATATTAGTTTGTACTTAAATGTATACTGACCTCGCAAGCTGTTAAATAATGCCTTATGAGACACTTTGGACTGGATCCAGAACAAGAGAATGGAATAAACTCCTCCAGCCACTCCCCCCTCTTGTGCCAATCTTTCATAACTTGAGCGGGCAGAGGGTAAGAGCCGCACCATTGGATGGAACAACTATTGTACGGAACTAAGTTCTGTATGAGAGAAGTTACTATTGTAAAATTGCGTGCGTAAGTGGCCTGACCAACGGATCTGCGGAAATTGGTCCTTTATTAGGCCACTCCCCTTGTTCATGCAGAGTTTCGAGGACAGGACTCCATTCTAACTTAAATGGGGATGATTATGGATTAGAAATCTAGATAGAGGGATGTGCGTAGGATATGCCGCTACTATATCATTTGGATCCCTTTCCTCTCCCCCTAATTCATGCACCCACCCTGCTGTGACTAAGAATATGTAAGTTGTTCAGGTGTGATGGCTGCCCTCATCTTTGTGTCCTGCTTTTGGATGTAGGGAGAGACAACACCAAGCAAGTATAGGAAAAACCTCATCATCCATCCTCAAAAAATTTGGAAATCATCAGAATTATTCTCACAAATTTCCTGTACCAGGGAAATATGAGAAAATGATTACCTCTTCTTTAGCCATTCCTTCGCCCAACATTTACGACGGTGACAGAGATTTCTCCTTTTTCTCTGTTTTTGCTGGGTTAGAATAACCATAGAAAGAGCGAAGATTCCAAGACCTTTTGTATTTTGATCCATCACGGCAGCAAAGAACAAAGAGCTTCACCAGAAAGTTATATGACTACTTCCTATCGTCTACGACAGTAAAACCCACATGCTAAGGACAGCCCTTTATGTTCATTTTAACAAAATGTATTCAGTGTATGGGCAAAAGCGATTTTTTTTAAGCCTGAGAAAAGTAGAGCAAAAATCTACATTTTTTTACACTTTTATACAGTTATCGAATGAAACACATGTAGTGTATGGTGTCAATACCATGAAGGGCTCTAGCGGAAAAATTAGCAAGATTATCGGCAAATTCATGCGATTTTCGATCCAGGTTATCCAGGGAAGTATTGTTTTCAGTCTCAAATGCCTATTTTTCAGCATCGACTTTTAACAGACTTTGGGACTTATCCTTATCAAAGTTCCAAAAGTTCTCCACTCCAAAATACATAATAGAACACTTCACTGGCATGTCAACTGGTAGAGGAGTAGGAGGAGAAGGTGCTCAAAACTGGTCCATTGACACACAGCAGGGGTTTGATCCAGAGGTGCACAATAAGAATTCAGTGCACTTGCCTTACATGCTGGCGTAAATAGTGGGTGTGCTGCATATGATCCATAGGAACATGCAATGATACCTATGGATGGCAAAGCAAGTGTGGCACATAGCATGCGGGTAGCCTCAGCAACAGAGGCTAACGTATGGAATTTGTGATTCAAAATACCGCACGCAGGAGAAAAGGCACTTCCCTTGCACTCCTAAGTGCGGATGGTGGATTCTTGCCCTGGACCTTACCGTAAGTAGTCTGCATGCAACTCTATTACCCACATAACTGACATTGTATACACTAAATTCTACGAAATTCTACCCTGATCATTCTGAATAAACCTGTTAGTCATCAGTAAATCTTTGGTGATTCACATACAATTTTGTACCAAATCAAAAGGTATCTGAAAACAAATTGAGAATCTTAAACTGCTGGAAAACATTTCATTGCACACAATGTTGGAAATATATGCTTTATTAAATGGATGCTGCTGAATTTAAGTACACAGTTAATAATTTGGGAAGAGGGTTGCAAATAGGGTCAGACAATTTCTGTGCTGAATTATTAATGCCAAGACGGTTTACATGCCTCAAAATCAAACTTTGGTAACATTTAAACCTGTAATTTATCTACTCATGTGATGATATAAGACATGTCTCAACAGACTGAGCCAGCTTACTGGATGAATTCCGACTGTCTACAGTGTTCACTGCATGGCTGATCCTGTCCTCACTAATTGCCCTAATACACATCAGTAATTCATACATTCTCTTCTCTCCCTCATCCTCCAGAGGGAAGTGAGATTTCTGTCAGATTCTGCCTGTTACTGAAGCCAAAAGGCAAATTTTAAACTAGCAATTTGTTTCAGTAACAGTTCCTGCTCAATACAGTGAAAACACCAGGCGTAGATTGTATAAAATGGCTTGTCTTATATGGCTGATTTTGCTTTGACATTAAAAAAAATGGACTTTAATGAATAGTCCTATAATCTTTACCTTCACGGTCAGTGCTACATCTCCACTGGAACTAACAGTTATTATAATTATATCTGTGTGCATCTGCTTGTAAAACTACAATACAATAAATGTATGTTACTTTCAGACTCCGCATAATGAGATAGATGTGCTATAGAACAAAGACGACACAAGAAGCGTTTTCTGCCAGAGAAAATGTAATGCATTTATAATCCTTGCCTTGAATTTTTATACACTTTACATTACAATGATTCTTTCTCTCTCTATGTTCTCTTTCTGTTTTAGCCCAGCTGCTACAGCAGTGATATCACTAGCATTTGGACGGTATATCCTCGAGCCTTTCTTTATACAATGTGAAATACCCGAACTCGCTATCAAATTTGTCACAGCTCTTGGAATAAGTAAGCATCAATTTATATGTTTGACATTTATTTTTGTTCCAAAGAAATAATATATGTATAAATATTCATCAATAACTGCTGCATGAAGTATGATTTAAATGTATTTGGATGTCTCATTTAAGATTCTTACTTATGTCAAGTAAGGGAGAATTAACTATAGTGGTAAGAGTGTGAGGGGTGCACATATATTGCAATTTTTTTTTTACGTGCAGGAAAATACCTCTTTTGCTTATAATACGCAAATACTGGAGAGCTTTCATTTCAATCTGTTGAGTGCATCTAATGTAAAAAAAAAATTGTGTCTCAGCTTTTAATTTGACTTCTCCTTGCACCCTGTTATAAATCAGACACCTGTGCTTTAAAAAGCAAAAAAAATAAAAAATGCTAGTATTGATGATTACTTTATAACAGAGAAGACATTATAGGTAACTCTGCTTATTTTAACTTAGAGGAGCACTGCTTTATGAGTGAATGGGCTTAGTTAGTTCCAAACCAACCATATTTAGAAACAATACCTTTGTTGAAGATTATATTGAGTAATCATAGTGTCCAAGATGTGAATGGTGATTTGGTATTTTAATATTTATAACACACATGAGTTTAAACAAATTCATATGTGTTTGACTAGTGTCCAAATTTTGGTAATAAGTTGTTAATTCTTGTTTTAAGTTCGGCAAACATGATTTATTTATTAACTAAAATATACTGATTTAGGTTATTTCACTATAATTATCAATAAAAATATATCTTTATTATATTTCTTTTCATATTTCTAAACTTTTATTTTCCCTAAAACTAATCACTTTTTTTTTAAATTATTTAAGACAATACTGTTCGTTTCTATAACCATATTACTTTACTTTCTTAGTTTCTTTTATTATAATAGATGCGTTAAATCCAACTGCATGTAAAAAAAATTATTTGTAATGAAAACTGTCATGACAACAAATAGCACACATGCTTAATACACGATCTCATTAAGACAATGGGTCATAGTGCACTACACACAAATGCATAATTAAGAGCAAATGAAATATTTGTAATACCTTCTAATATTTCATCTTGTGTCTCACATGGAATGACAATAAATTAATTGGTATTCTTAACAAAAAGTGCTTTTGGAATGTCAAGTACAGAAAATGTTTTTTTTTTTAATGCAAAAATTTATTTATATTGTATTTTTCCTTCTTATGCAGCTCCAGTAAACAAAATTCAAATTAACAGACTGACCACCTGTTGCACGGAAATATGAACACATGGGCATTAGTAATTAAATGGTGGCTGAAATGCCAGACTAAGTTTTTGAGCTTAATTAATTTATTCATACTTTTTAGTAAAAAAAAAGAAATGAGAAAACTGGAGGATAGCAGATGTTGAAAAACATCAAGGTCACTGAGATCACAGGAGCGTGAGAAAAAAAGCTCCCAGACAGAGCTGCTTTGCTTGTAAATTCATAGTGAGGACACATACTTGTGTGGAAATTCAGGCTTGGTGTTTGTAATTTTGTGTAAATGTATCGCCAAAAGGGAGGATCTGTACTACTGTAATACATTGCATTTAAGTGGTTATGAGGAAATACTATTTAAATGTATTGGGAAAGATGTACATGTTAACAGCAATGAGCTCAGTTCCTTCCTTCTCTCTCCCTGCAACATTGCATCAGCTTTGGTATTATTATCTGTAGGAGGTATGACTCATGGATTGAGGTTGTATACTATATGCGATCATTTGAAACTTCCTGTTTGCTTTGTAATGATGACTCCAAGCATTCAAGAAAGAACTGTGGGGTAATTCTTCTAGAGAACATATATCTAATATACTGTATGTCAGAATAGTCATTTCCTGTGGCAAGAAACTTCAGTATTTATTTGATAACATTTGTTTACCAATCCTATAAACCTCTTCTGGAACCTCTTGATCCTGGCTGCTGCAACATAAAGTTGTAGCAACCGATTCTGCTTTTGTCTTCTCTATTTCTGTGTGTAAAAGAAAGTACTAAGGCGAAAGCGAAAAGCGTATTCAGGGACCATGATACACGTGTGCGTGAGGTTTTTAGCATTATGGCTATCTTCAGGTCAAGCAGAGAAGTTTATTCTGCTTCTTGAATATGATATATACCGTGTTTAATGAAACCCCACACAGTGGAAGGGTAAGATGTGTTCCAGCTGCTGTAAATCCATGCACAAGTACAGCATATGGACACCTTGGGCCTGATCCAGACTTCATAGTAGGCTATTTCCATATGACACACAGTACATAGAATGCTTTATCAGAGCTCATTCGTCAGATGCTGAATTCCATGCGTACTTCAGTGTCTGCACTCACCATGCATATGAGATACTGCATACGGAAGGGCCATATATGTGAGGGGAATGCAGGGGGCGCTCTGCCCTTGTATGTACCCAATTCTGGATAGCAAATATCATACATCTGTTGTAGAGACTAATGTACGAAATCTGCTCTCAATTTTGGATCCGGCTCATTATGGCTAATCACAATGCATGTCCCCAGATATGTTCCTTGTTCATTATCCCTAACAAATCAAACATAAGTGCAGGGTAGTTCACTGTTATGTATTGGGTAAACTCTGGCTTTGCAGGAATTTAATTGTTAATGTGAATGTAGTAATAGTAGAGTCATGAATGAAATCATCTTTAAATTCAATAAAAAAAAAAAAAATCATATTTACTGTAAAAAAAAAATCAACTCACAGCATAAGCAAAATCTTCATCTGTCAGCAGTGTTTGGGTGTGGATTGGGCTCACTTATATGAGCACACCCTTATCGTACACTTACCATATCTCTCCAGTCCTTTCCTCCTACAGAACGAAACAGACTGCGGTGAGTTGTTTGTGGGTCTGGATACCTGCGTATTTGCTCTGGACATATGCTCTGCAATGGTAGGCAGAGATACACTACAGCATTGGGCGTTTATTCGATTGTGAGTCAGGCCCAATGTATCTGTGGTAAACAAAGAAAAGAGAGGGCCGGATCTAGGTATAACAGTAAGATGTGAGCGGACCAATGAGGGCACTTCGTGATCCTAATTTTCCTGCTCTTCTCACAGTTAAGGCTTTGCACCTGCAGGACCCTACCTTAAAATGTACGCACCATCACCAAAATTGGGAATAAATAAGGTATATAAATGAGTATTGCGCGGTTTTAAAATGCCTCCCCACTACCACCCCATCCTGTCCCGCTGCTGGAACATTTTCCAGTATGGAAATCCGAAATGACTTCAACATCCAAAAATATTGAAATTTAAGATTCATTGTACATTAGAATAACCAGGGCCGCCATCGGGGGGGGCACAGCCAGGACAACTGTCCTGGGCCCGGAGCTGACGGTTCCTGCAATCATTAGTGGGCCAATGCGCAGGGAAGAATTTCCATATGCATGGGCCAGCTGTTAATACAGGTCACTGATGACATCACAGTACAAAACTACTACTTTAAAGACCGTACGGAGCATGCGTAGTAGGTCATTTTGGAAAAATACGCACAAACTTCTAAAGTGTGAATCAGGGACAACGACTTTTAAAACAAATGCTCTTGAATGCCCTGCCTGCTATAATATAACCCTTAGTTATTTCAACTAGCTGTACTCTCATATCTTCAAATAAGAGGAGACACTTCACAAAACCCAATAAACACATTAGTGAACATCATTGTGTTTCTTATTGCACTGTATTTTGAAATATAAAACATAGCAGCAACTACTTTTGATTCCTATTATAACTTTTCTGTCTGCTCAATAATAATACATTTTGTATCAAAATGACCAGAGCACAACATATCTGCAGGTCCTTGACCTTATAATATCCTTAGTGTCCGTTACACAGGAGCAATTCACAATTTGATCTAATCTTGCTGAGCTTTTGCAAAACAGAAGTGAACAGAAAGAAAAATGAAGCCCTATTTAAGAGCACAGGTTCTCTAATGCAGCTTAGACAAGATATTTGAAATCCATATTTAAAAGGTCACAGGTAAAAATTGGCCAGCATGGTAAGTAGCATAGGACCTGGTCTATAACATATTTCACTGATGCTGACATGAACAAATTAGAAAAAAAAAGAGTATTTTGCTTGCAAGCCAATTTAACAGCTTACATCTTATCTGGAGCTTAAGATTTGCACACTGTTGCTTTTCCGCAGATACACTTCTCAAACAATATTTTTAAGTAAATCTATAAATGTAAATCAATAGAGGATTGCAACATCTGTAGCCACAGACAGTATTAAATCCCACTTCAAGCATTAAATGCAGAGTAAATGGGCTGGATCCAGAACTACGTCCGTCTATGGATGAACAATAGCTACTATATTATATCTACTATAGATTGCGTATATGCGGTCTTTTAGATATCGAAACGATACGCAGATTACGTACAATAGCTACTACGCATGCGCAGTAGCTATTGTTCATTGAATTACGTCAGTCTATGGAAAACGGACGTAGTTCTGGATCTACCCCACTGACACTAAATAGCAATAACATATCACAGTTACTGAAATTAAAAATAGAAAAAAAGTGTTAATTAACATTTAACATAGGGCAGCGCAGAGACTCAGGTACTTTTGCCTCATAGCACGTGTCTGTCTGTGTGTATGTGTTTGTTAAATTTAGACTGTAAGTTCCAATGCAGCGAGGGCAGATGCAAATGATTGTTTAATATTGTGAGGTGCTGTATAATATGATGGCACTTTATAAATAAAAACATAGGACCAGATTGAGACCTCCATGCGGAGGAGGGGAGTGAACTCTCGGACGGTTATGGCTGCCATAACCCTGGCTTAATCAACCTTTCAGATCAGGGATCCACACGAATGCTGATCCGCATGGAAGTAGGTAAGCACACCTCTATTCTAAAATTTAAATGCCCCGCCCACCACACAGAGACGGGGAAAGGGATGGGCTGTCCAGGTTAGGTACACCTGGAGATCCATATCGTAACATCTGGCACACACACAAGAACTCTGCCATAAAATTGCCTGAATTCCGCACGCACGGGCCTCTGAATCCGGCCCAAGAATATTAAGTCTGCTCATTAATTAACCACTGGCTAGTTACAGTTTAATATTTAAATATATATCTTACATGCCACAGTACATCTAATTCTGCTGCTGGACACAAAAAATAATCCTTAGATACAGACAGTATTATGGTACTTTCTTGTTTAAGGCGCCATGAGAATGAGCATTAATTACATACCTTGGGCTTCTGCTTTCCACATAAATTTTTATTGAGTTTAAAAAAAAAAAAAGAAAACAAATGGGGGCACAGATACTAAACTGAGGATAGGGAAGACGTAGTCATATCGGGGCTTCCTCTGCCTCGTGGCCTTCATTTAAATGACTATTATAGAGCCATCGTAAAGGAAGGGTCTGCCCCTGCTCCATAAGTACTGTCGTACATTACTTCATTACGTGCGATAGTACTTACGCTAAGGGACCATCTGCCGTGCGCATGCGCAGATGTTCCCTGACAGTGAATTCATGCGAATGCTTGCGTAAATTCATTGTCTTACTTTGGTCTGGATCTACCCCAATGTCCTTAATCATTGAGCAGGAAATAATGGTTCAGAAACACTCAAAGGAGAAATACTTAAACCCATAATAACCCAATTACAAACCTTTGGTCATATAATTGTAATGATAAGTTTTGCCAATACAGCCATTTGGTATTTAAAACTTAGCTGTATCTTTTCCATGATTTTTCAGGTGAAGGGATTCTAGGGTATTTCCAGTTCGGGGCATTTTTTGCCTTGAAAGATTTAAAAGTAAGGTAAACAGAGCTAGTGCTTTTAATGCTAATACAATGATTATTTAGGGTTTTAAACATAGAGCTCAAGGTTTTTAATCATATCATATCCACTGGTGAATTTACTAATGCTTGGATGCATTTGCATATGGTTTACAAAGGCACTTTGTTCTGTTTACTTATAAATGCCTCCGGAAGACTAAGTGACCTTCAGTGATGTCAGATATAATAATAAAAATACTGATTTGTTTGCAAAGGGCTATTTTTTTATTCAAATACAGCAGCAATGTGCATGAAACCCTATGCAATGGAAATATAGAGAACTATATTAAACAATATAGGGGACAATTAAATTGCCTATGAGGGCAACAAGTTTCAATACAACCTGACTGCTGGTCTTAGTGATTTGTAGAAGAGAGAATTTTTAAAACAGGGAAATCAATAATATACTGTCAATTTTCCAACTGGAAGTCCAACAAGTTATAATGATATAACTCTTGGTTTGAAAGATCTTGTACTGTAATTACACGGAGACAAGCATAGTATTTAATGAGTTAGCATTCTGTCACAAAATGTTCAAGCTTACAAAGTCTTTTGAAACATTCATCTTAAAAGCAGTACAAATATAAGCAGGTATTACAGGTTAGACAGACCTCCAAATTAAAGAGGAAATACTGGATTGTGCAACAATAAACATTGCATTTTATTTTTTAAATGTAATAATGTGCAGTTAAACCTTGCAGTAAAATCCATACTATTGACTGGATACAAAGATGTGTGGGGATCTGTCATCGGAGTCATCACACTGCTAACCACTCTCCTCACACAGACAGACACCAGGCACTTACCCTACCATACGTTTTCTGTAATATGGGGATGGCTCAGATTGGAACACAGTCTGTTTATGGTACATTGTGATGCCAAAGTCATGCCAAATTGTGAGTCATGCCAAATCCCCGGCGGAAGCAAAAGCCAAACCAGATGCAATATGAATGGAACGCTTGGAAAAGAGGCTAAAATCAGAAGTCTGGATCCTATCTAATGTGTGAAATAAGAATGTGGGACCGGATTCAGAGATCCAAATTCTACGCACACACGTTGCAAGCCAACACCCCCGAAACTCCCCTCTCACGGCCGTGCTGTCAGGGACTTACAAGTCCATAGACCACTCTGTTCTTTACGTGTGTACTTACGTGTGTATATGTATGCCGTATGTGCGATTCTAAAAAAACGCGCCCTCATGTTTTTCAACTCCGCCCATCTGTACGTATTTCAGCAAGTGCAGTTCACAAGTCACTTACAAGCATATATTCTATGTAATGTGCGTAAATAAAGTGACTACGCATGCGCAGTTAAAACGTACCTGAAAATAAGAACAAACTCCACGTGAAAATGGAATGAATACGGTCTGTGAACTTTATCTCTCTCTAACCTAACCTTAGGTAAAGATATATTTCTTTCATGTAGATGTAAATTATGTTAGTGATCAGTGCAGTTTCTAGACCTAGCAGAGCCCAGTGCGGAAAAAAAAATTCTGGCGCCTTTATAAATATTATAATCACACTGCTGTAAACAGAGGAAACACTGACTCCTCCCTCTGATCAGATGACTGGTCACATGGGCTAGACATTAGCAGAGGTCCCTTACCCCGCTTGGATCTAGCATCTACCTACAGCCCAGACTGGTTCCGATGTATTGAAGACCGGCGCTGGTCCTCAATTGTTGTCAAAGATCTGGTTAAATATCAGCTCTGAGTAGCAGGGGGATGAGCGTGACGCCTATCCAGCATGGCCCCTGGATACACCGCATCCCCCCATGGAGTGCATCGCGCTGGCCCTTTTACCAAACAAAGAGAGTTAATCCAAAAGCACCACTTCCCGAGACAGCAAGAAGGCCAGCATGAATTTCTAACAGAATCTTCTGCCCTTCAGATGCAGGCATAAGCTTTTATAACAACCATTATCAAAGGGATGATGACATCACTGCAATCCGATCTTCTGGCATCTGCTTGGTGGTTTCTTCAGGTCATCTTATAGGTCCAACGGTGGTTGGTTCCTAGAGGGTCCTTTGTCTCTCTGGTGGTGTCATTAACATATTACACAGGGTTTGCTTAACTAGATGCGAGAGTCTTAACTATCTGAACTTACACAAAGAAACAATATATCATTAATCTATCTATGCCTATAACTTGTGTACATTAAATGTGATCACACAATAAATTATACAATTACTAATACAACACAATAAGCTACACTATAAGTCTAACCCTTACAATAATATAATCTTCCTAAGCTAAATATTTGTATAATGGTCTATTGGGAACAAATAATACAAGAATAAAACATACTTTTAGTATGTGGCGAATTTGCCAATCATGGTGTCCTCTGGCAAATGCCAAACATCCTGCACGGTGTTGGGCTGTAAGCACAACCCCCACCTGTGGACGTCAGGCCCTCATACCACCCTCATGGAGTCTGTTTCTGACCGTTTGAGCAGACACATGCACATTTGTGGCCTGCTGGAGGTCATTTTGCAGGGCTCTGGCAGTGCTCCTCTTGTTCCTCCTTGCACAAAGGCAAAGGTAGCAGTCCTGCTGCTGGGTTGTTGCCCTCCTACAGCCTCCTCCATGTCTCATGATGTACTGGGCTGTCTTCTGGTAGCGTCTTCATGCTCTGGACGCTACGCTGACAGACTGCAAACCTTCTTGCCACAGCTCGCATTGATGTGCCATCCTGGATGAGCTGCACTACCTGAGCCACTTGTGTAGGTTGTAGACTCCGTATCATGCTACCACTAGAGTGAAAGCACCGCCAGCATTCAAAAGTGAAGAAAACATCAGCCAGAAAGCATAGGAACTGAGAAGTGGTCTGTGGTCACCTGCAGAACCATTCCTTTATGGGGGGGGAGTGACTTGCTCATTGCCTATAATTTCCAACTGTTGTCTATTCCATTTGCACAACAGCATGTGAAATTGATTGTCAATCAGTGTTGCTTCCTAAGTGGACAGTTTGATTCACTTGTAGTTACATTGTGTTGTTTAAGTGTTCCCTTAATTTTTTTGAGCAGTGTCTATATATATATATATATATATAT
>WWET01002925.1:64859-76398 GCA_011038615.1 Limnodynastes dumerilii | reverse complement strand
CTTATATATGTATCAGCCTCCTTTTGTGCCCCCTTATATATGTATCAGCCTCCTTTTGTGCCCCCTTATATATGTATCAGCCTCCTTTTGACCTACCTTATATACAAATAACTTTTTTTTATTAATAAGCTATTACTAAAGTCACTTACCTTTTCCCTCTTGCTCCTTCCTCTGTGGCACAGCCAGTGCTTGTATGACTAGTACTGGAAATACAGGACTCCTACGGGACCCCTTTAGGACCAAATCTATTGCCATGAATAATGCTACCCCATAGCGTTATTCAATAGAAATTATTTGCTACTACAGGGCTCTCGTACGAGCCCCGGATTGCCAGTACTATCATCATGAATGATGCTGGCCGCATCTGTTATCTGACCACGGCCCGGGGGAGGGCTGCGGGACCTAAAGGGGGGCTGGCCTACTGGGTGCCCCCCTTTAAGTCATCTATGGGCTTGCCCCGTGTGATAGCACAGCTCGCCCGCCCCTTGAAACAGGCCTGTTAGTGATCATGAGTTAATAAAACCAGCAGACTTCAGTGCGCTATGTGCAGTTGCCCGATGCTAAGTCCTTATGTACAATCCAGTATTCCGCATGCTCTCCTGTCCACCATCCGCATGTAGGAGAGTTCCCTGCTCTCCTGCATGTAGGGTTGTGGATCACCAATTCTATATGCTGGCCTCCGCAGTGAAGGCTAGCGTACTGAATTGGGTATTAACTGTGGCTATGGCCCTATGTGTGCTGGGGGCCTTGCAGTGACAGTATACAACATTTTTGCTAATAGGTGCACATTATATATCCAGGTTTTAATTAAATGTTATGTTCGGACGTTTGTTATATCACAAAACATAAAGGTTTTGTAAAACCACAAAATGAATACATGTTTAATTAGTGTTTAGACGCTAAGATGAAGAATTTGTCAAGCTCATCTTTCATGGAGGATCAAAATGTAAGTAGACTGTGGCTTACTTAGTACAGTAAGCGTGTGTATGTGTGTGCGTTTGTGTACTTCAAACCATTCCCTAATTACTTCATGTTTTACAGATTTAAGTTCAGTTTTCCTAAGCTCATTAGACAAAGACAGGTGTTATGCTTAGATATTTCATTATGAGTAATACTTCCCAGCCCACTCACAATCTCACATTTTATTAATTTAAAAGAAAAGTAATGCAAACACAGAGTAATTAATAAGTGCTAATTGCATGTACTAATAAAAAAAAAAGCACAGGTAACAAATTTCTCTTACCATAACATCCATGCAATATTTTATCGGTCATTTACTTACAGAAAATAACCAAAGTTATTTGTTAAGAATATCTTTAATTGGAAAATATAGGGAAGTATTGTGTTAGAAATTAAGATGTGATGAAAAATTGCGGCTACTGCTAAACAAAAAAAATGCTCAAAAGCTTTCTATTTGTTCTGTCTTTTTTTTTCCAGCCGTCGTAATGGTCCTGAACAGTATGAGCGTGAGCTGGAGTGCTCGAATCCAGATTTTCTTGACCTTTTGTAAGCTTGCAGCAATCCTGATAATTATAGTCCCTGGAGTTATACAGTTAATTAAAGGTAAGAGCTCACAGTATTGCAACAATTTGCTTGTATGCTCTATATAACCTTGTGTTTATATCTTATATATTCTACATAGAAATCTTCTATTTTTACTTAACTTGATTCAAATTTGTGTTCAGAAGGGGAGTTACAGAAGTTATTTGCGTTTTGTCCCTTCACATGTAAAATCTGCGCATGCGCACACATGTTACATGTTAGAAGTCCTTGCGCACAGAATTTTGTCTGTAAAAGCGGCCAGGATTTTACTTCCGCATGCCTAAACCCCAACGTACAGGCATGGTTAGGCATGTTAATTAGATACTGGGGTGGAGGGAGGCTGTTCCCCACGTATCCGCGTGTAAAAAGGAGGAGAGTGCCGGGGGCATGCACTCCCCTCCTCCATGCGTATTAAAGACCCCCCATGTGCACGCAAGTACCATGGTGATCTGAATCAGGTTCATTATCTTTTATTATTTTTTTTAAATATACAGAAAATCTCCATATACTGCTTTCAATATAATTACATCTCGGAACACAGGATGAAAAAAAAAATTGGCAAACAAATGTTTTGAATGTTGGTTGAAACCCCCAAAATATCCTTCCAATTATTTTAATGTGGGGGAATGGGAACTTGCATTAATAACTACAATGAATGCAATGGGTGTGGAAAAAGCATGTGTATTTATCACAAAGCTTGCAATATGTTTTGCAGCAAGCAGTCTGTGTTTCTATAGTCTGGCCATACACTGGGACGCTTATTGATCCCAGCAGGAGGTGGTCCGATAAATGGGACAAATTTCTGACAGGGAAATGTCCTGTTATCGGCACCATACATCTCTTCTGCTGGAGCCAAAGATCCAAGCATAAGAGGAAGCCATAAAGTGAGCTGATTGGTTCAGCTCCGAATAAATTAAACATGTCAATAGATCAAATAATCGTACCAGAGCATTTCTGGAGTGTTTATTTGACATTTAAAAGGTTTATCATGCATGCCCACTTACTATAGCGATGACTTGCCTAATCGCCGAATTGCTGGATGATCAGGCCAATAATCGCTCTAGTGTATGGCCAGCTATAGAGTTAAAACTGGCAGAGCAAGTAAAAGAGGTCCAAATTCACAGTTATGTAGTTTTCGTCTTTTGTACGTTGTTTTAAGAATTGAGCTCCTGCGCATGCGTAGTAGCTTATATATGCTATCTACGTACCATTCCTGTACGTAGATTGTTTAAGCGTGGTCTAAAGATGAAAACTACGTAACTGTGAATCCGGACCACAATCTGTAATTTAAAGTTGGAAAGTGAGGCCCATAGGGTTATAATACATAGGATCTAGCAGAGCCAGTAATTGCTAGCAATCAACATTTTTTTTTATTTTTTTTGATAAACTAAGAAATAAAGTAATAAATAAACAGATAATTAAATAGTAAATAAAAGAATAAAAAAGGTTTGTCTCTCTCCTCCACCCACACATATCTGGCATTAATATTATTAATGGTGATACAAATATGGGGATTGCCTTCTGTAAATAAAACTATATTTATATAGATATATATATATATATATACACTTTTTTATATTATAAATCTACTGTTATGTCACAGGCTAGTGTTGTGTTAAGAAAGTTTTCATTAACAGAAGTATAATAAATATATGCAAATCTTGATAAACACAGATGTTATTACTTTAGACAGCTGTGTTTCTGAGCAACAAGTGCAAATGTCAGAGGAAAACACGTACAACATTGTGATAATGAGTGTTAGAAATTCTTGGCAGTATAGGACTATTTGATAATGTATGAGTGTGATACGTTATAATGAAAAATAGCCCAACCTTGGCACTGTTAGTGACATGCTTCGGAGCCTACAGATGCATTCCTTGTCATTATAATGCACTCTGTGATTAAATTTTATTTAAGAGGAATCTGTTTCTCAAAGAAATTCAAAAGGCAAGGAATACAGAGAGCTGGATTCCACCGTGTATATTATGTGTTAGTAATATTAAACCTGTTCATGGCAATTTAAACTTTGAGGGTCAGAGAACTTTTAAAGTAACACTTATGGTCTGATTTACACTAAAACATATGCCAAGAACCAAAGCACACACCAGCCTACCTGCTTAAATGTTCATTAATCCAATGGACCTTGAAAAATAAATGCAAGGGCTGTTGTGACTATAAGTCTGATTTTATTAGAAAAAAATAACAGCACACGGAAATGGCTGCAGTATATTTTATCATATACAACGTTTAATGTTCATTGTTTCGTTAGTTACCCAGGCTTCCCATTGTATTTCACAGCTATATTTGCATACCTCTTCTGCTTTACTTAACGGCAAACCAAATTATTCCATGCAATAAACATTCATCTGTTTCAGGAGAGACACAGAACTTCAAAGATGCCTTTGTTGGGAAAGATGTTAGTGTTATGGGATTGCCCCTTGCCTTCTACTCAGGGATGTATGCATATGCTGGCTGGTAAGTAGATCTGTAGAAATGTATTCATTTGAAAGTGCACCCTTTACTTGTCCCATCCTTGGAGTGACCTTATATCAATATTTGTTTACAGATGATCTTCTAGAAATACCTGGGGCTAGATCCAAAAATAATAACGTCAGGTTAACTTCCGTAAGTCATTTACGTAAGTCCCCTGACAAGTAACATTGGCGCACCTACAAGCGTACCTACTAGCGTACGGAACTCAGTTCCGTAAGTTAGAAGGTACGATGAATGCGCCGGCCCATCACTTACGCATGCAAATGAAGGGGCGGGAGTGGGGTGGAGATCACCACTTACACATTGATCCGTGTCTGGATGGACGCAGACTTTTGCATAAAAGTTAAGGTAGGGTTCTGGACATGTAAGTGTCCAGAACTAATACCGAAAGAAGGGAGTTACAGGGGTGTGCATTCTCAATGCATTCATATTTATACATACTTAATACCAAAATGACATCGTTTGCATAGAATCATTGCTGGGCATCAGTGAATCTGTGACCTAACTGCACGCCAAAAGTCCAAAGATAACAGTAGTTCAGTTCCATCTCCCTTCTAAGTAGACTCTTCAATAAAAAGTAATGAAAAATGAAACAAAGAAAGAAAATATATATACAATATAAAAAAATATATAAACAAAAAGAGAAAACTGTCATTTCTCCAAAATACAGCAGGTACTTGCTTAAGGTGCTCTCTAGACAGATATCATTGTAGAAGCAGAAGGAAGGAGTCACTCATAAGACTTTAAAAGGTTTAAATCAAGCAGGCCTAACCGGCCATTTATTGAAGGGTCAACTTTTTTAGTTATTTTACTTAAATATATGCTACAATGCATATAAGGTTCAACCAGGCAATATATTAATAATGTATCCAGTAAAGAAAAATTCTATTGATGGGATTAAATAGACAGTACTGCTGTATTTCCTTCTAAAGGTATTTAGAATGCAAATCTTCAAGATTCCTCTTTTTATTTCTACTCCTTACATCAAGTAAACTGATGCTTGCAACTAGCTATCAAGCTGTCTGCACTCATATAAAGTAATCTGTCAGATGCTTAACACACCGTTTCTTAATAACATGGAAAAAAAATGGAACAAATTTGTTTTCAAACGTGTTGACTTTGATGGCGCATCCACAGGCAACACAAGGTTAACACATTTTAGAAAAATAATGAGAAAAGGTAAAAATATGAAATCACATCAAAATATGTCACTAAATAGCTCATTTTAAGTTCTTCCACTGCATCACAGAATGTAATTATCATCTTCTGCTTAGAAAGAAAAAAGACTGGAGGGTTTGAATTGTCAACAGTGTATCCAAATATTCTCCTGGACAGGGATGGCATGCACAACACGTGCAGGATGTAGGAAATGAATGTTATTATGGTAATTGGTCAGTTTGGAGATTTGTACAGGTGTTGTTTGTTACAGCTGGAGCCCAGAGATTACATTGGTCTGTAGTCCCTTACAGTGTTCTCTGCCTTACTGTAACTACTCAATGGTCAGACTAATGTTGGCTGTGTTCCAAAATGTCCCCCAGCACTGCAGCTTCCATTTTGTAGATGTATTGCTGTTGTCCAGAGGTAATAGGTCGGTAGATATGATGAGGATGAGGATGATTTTCTTATTGTTGAAGAGGAGAAGTAGAGAAAAGAACAAGGATGTGTTGATTGGTCCAAAATTTTTTCTGCAGAGTGCCTGAATGCCAGAGCCAGATTAAACCTTGTGGATGCCGCTGGGCACTAGAGATCTCGGGTCCCACCTCATCAATTATCTTCTAATACCGACCAACAATTTTAATAAACAGTGTTTTTTCTATAGAGTGATGTGAAGTTTTAGTTTTTCCTATCTTTTGAAAACAATTTTTGAAAGCTTGATTGTAATTTTTTTTCAAGATTAAATGAATAATAATTTGATCCGTTGTCGTGGGGTTCCTAAAAGGCGCAGGGCCCATAGGCTGGTGCTTACTCTGCCTATTGGGTAATCTGGCACGGCTGAATGCCACATCATGTAATTCAATGCAATACTAAGGACACAGTTGTGTGCACTTGTGCATCGGGTGTACATCCCACTACTATGACTCGCACATATGTGGCACGCACAATGCATTCCCATTTGTGCTCAAATGTACAGTGCTTTTTACATTGCACATGCTGAAATGTATGTGAGAATAGCTGCTAATTTATAGTACCTGTATCTTAATGCATTCTAACCCATACAGCATAGTGGCTCCAGTGGTTAGTACTTTTGCCCCACAGTGCTGAGTTCATGAGTTCACAGGAGGTCTTAGGTTCTCCTTTACATAAATCTAACACAATTATACTTTATCAGATTTATCATCAACTTAGAATGATCTCTTCTGTTAAGGAAACTGAATGATGCATAGGCATGAAGACAGATAAACACCCGGCTGCTGGCATTGACATCAGGCAATCTAAGGGTTAAGGTGACTTGCCAATTAGGATAGACTTGGGGGGGTGGTTTGGGTGGGATAAAGGGTTTGGCTTAGGGGTATAAAAGGCCCATAGACAGGAAGCTCTGTCTCTTTTTCCTTGATTTTCCCTCCCTCCCTCCCTTATTTAGTTGTTATTTGCTAACATGCGTACTTACTTTTCAGGCAGGCTATAGGTTGGCAGTAGAAGTGGGGGTGTCAGCAGTCAATATGGCGCAAGGGGAAGGGGATAAGGTATGGTTTAGCATAGGCACACCCCTTGATTTAAATTAGGCAGACATGCCCAGTGGCAGGGTCCCCATCTGCCTCCTCAGTATAACCATGGTGTGCACTGTAAAAGGGTGTTGTATTCTCATGGTGACCATTACCTTGGGGGGCGCTGAGAACAGGAGTTGTCTGTCCTCCTATTTGATTGTTTGCATCAGCTGACTCCCCCACCTGCTTTTGGTGCAACCGAATTATGCCCAAAATCAGTAGTACATTTAATGCTAATTAATAAAATCTATGCCCCCTATTTAAATGCAACAAAATTGTCTGTGTATTTCTATGAGAGTGAATGACATGTCAGCCATAGGTAGTTTGCCACTAAGTAACATTTAATAACCAAGCTGGTCTGACACGTGAATCCGTAAGAACACAGAGACCTTAACTTATTAATGAATATTTAATATGATAAAAATCACAATGCTTATTTACAAAAGAATAACAAAATTGATATACAACAGGAAAACTGTTTCTTATAAAATGAAAAGGTAAAAATGCAGAAAGCACTTACACAAAGAAACCTTCTGGGTTGGGACAGACCAGAAATGGGGAACACCTCCTTCCTTAACAGATCCCATGAAGTGAACCAAGGTTTTGTATCTGGGCAACACTTTAAAAAACAAAAATGCCTCACTCCAACAGCCTTCACTTTTGGAAAAAGAGACAGGTCTGTTCTGGTCAGGCTCTGGCTTTTATGACCCCTAATATCCTGATGGTCATTTATGCTACATACTTTGCTCTACCAGAGTATATGACTTCATACACAAATAGTTCCAGACCCGGCCATAAAACATAAAACAGAACTAGGCCAAAGCAATAAAAGAAGATGCAAGTCAGGGTCCAAATGCCAATTCATGTTTCTTGTATATTGGTTTATATACAAGATATTTACTTATATCCTGACATGTATTATCAGGTATTTCTGCATGCTTGCGATGAATAATATAAGGTAACTCTCTTACTATAGAAACATAGAAAGTGATGGCAGATAAGAACAACATTGCCCATTCAGTCTGCCCAGTTGTTTATTTAAAACTATACTGACCCTAGACCCTAAATTTAGTTTACAATTTAGGATATCATTATATTTATCCCAAGCATGTTTAAACTGTTCTACTGTGTTAGCCTCAACCACCTCGGATGGGAGGCTATTCCACTTATCTATCACCCTTTCAGTGAAGTAATTTTTCCACACATTTCCTCTGAATCTACCACCCTCCAGTTTATATTCATGCCCTCGTGTTCTATTACACCTCTTCCTTTGAAAAATGCCACCCTCTTGTAACCGGTAACAACCCTTGATATATTTTAAAGCTGCTATCATGTTCCCCCTCTCCCTTCTCTGCTCCAAGCTAGACATGTTTAGTTCCTCTAGCCTTTCTTGGTATGTTTTGTGACACATGCCATGGACCATTTTAGTTGCTCTTCTTTGCACAGTCTCTAATGTATTTATGTATTTCTGGAGATATGGCCTCCAGAACTGAACTCAGGTTTTAGGCGAGGTCGTACCAACGATCTATAAAGGGGCATTACTTCCTCTCTCTTTCTGCTACTAATTCCTCTCCCTATGCAACCAAGCATCTGACTTGCCTTTCTCATAGCTTTGTTACATTGCTTGGCTACCTTTAGGTCACAGGAAATAATGACTCCTATATCCCTTTCCTCCTAAGTAGATTCTAATGTAGTGCCATTAATAATATATTGAGCCTTTGGCTTTTTGTGCCCCAAGTACATGTTGGAAATCAGTGGGAACAGTTTGAAAGATGAATGATGATGTCTGATAGTGTGGCAGAGTGGTAGCAGATCTATTCACATTTTTGCCATGAGAGACTTGATTATTTCCCAGGGTTCTATCACTAAATGATGGATCCCTTGTATAGACAAACACCTTAACAAAACAATAATTATTAAGTGGACAATGCAATAATAACTGTAAAGACAGTTAAATAGTGTCAATGAAAATTAACTGAAATTTCAACTAGCGTCTAATATTCTGTAATACTGATTTGCATAAAATTAATTTCCCTCAAAGCTTATACAGCTCACTAAAATTTAGAAGATAATTTTGAAATGAATACACAGCACTAAAAAATGAAATCCTTCTTCCATTAGCTTTAAGGGAAAAAATATGAATAATACAAATGATATAACAAAGTACAATTTCTAGTTGCCCGTTTTCAAATGTATTCACAGAGACGACTAAAGAAATCTCCTGACCTTCTAATTGCTGCAGGCATTTCTTAAATTAGATAATGCTGGCATTTGTTTTAGACTCAGTCATCAATGATTTCAAATTAATATGGGTCTTGTGTAAAGTAAAGAACAGTAGCTTTAGCTGATAATGTAATGCATAACCATCTATACCACGGATACTGTATCATAGAGGCCAAGAGGAAAATTAAATGAAAACCTGACAAATATAGAGCAAATATGAAATAAAAGTAAATACAGAACCAAATATCACGAAGGGCATAAAATCAATTAATATCAAAAGTAAGAGATTGAAGTAAGTGTAAAGTGTAAGGATATAGCCAAGGAAGAATAATAAATACCAGAAGCAGCAGTACCTGACAGGCACATCCTTGACAAATGTCATGTTTTCTAAATCCACAGCTATATATTGCTTGGTTTCTTTTCTAACCAGTCAGTATTTTCAGAACAAATGATTACTTTTCATGAGATATTTATAAAGTGTGACTCATATTTATCTGCATTTCTTAATAAACTATAATAAATCAGATATGCACATAATTGCTTTTTGTTAGGAAGTAGACTTTATTTTTCAGCTCTGTTAAATGTGCTGTACATATAAGAATACCTTACAACTTTACCTAATTCCAGAACAACAGTCACAGTTAAGTGCACAGGGATTTCTAAATGCCCTAATCCCCCCTAGGCTTGAAATGGGGACCTTGATGGACTCTGGACCGACCTCAGGGACCTTCAGGATATATGCCTTGGCCTTGCTAACCACTGTTCTACTCATGAAGGGGGAACTGCATCATCTTGCAGTATAAGTTGGGTACACACTTTCTCAATTCCACAAACGATATTACTGACAATGAGCCAGATCCTAAGCTAAGTGCGCTAGCGTATTTACGCTAACCAATGATGTAATTTCACCCGTTTGTATTTACTGCGCATGTGCGCGGCAGATGCTATGCCACATAACTCCTAACGTATGTACCATCAGCGTAAATACGGATGAAGGGGCGGGGGCATCAATACGACACCCATGATTACGCTTTGGAGGCGGAGGGAGGCATTTAAACTGGACAGTATGGGCTGGGTTTGGGCATCATGTACGTAAATCCATTACGTACGATAGTACTTATGCTAGGAGAAGTTAAGGTAGGGTTTGGGCAGCGTAAAACGGCCAAAGTACGTATGAGCAAGGGGAGCTCATACGCCAGCATAAATACACTCTGCGTTCTAACATAACTAGCCGTAGGTCTGGATTCCCCAATATTCTTGGCAAGATACTACAAGAGAGTGTAATGTTTTGCGGAGTAATAAAAAAGGACAAGCAAGGGGTCGCTGGGAGCCTTTATTTCATTTGAGAGATTTTTCAATGATTTGTGTTTTGTTTAAATTTTTCCTCGTGTATCTGTATAATTGTAGTTCTGCTAGTGCCAGTATACCCCGGAATACCTTGTGAAGCAGAGAGAAGGGTTTTTCCTTTAACTCTTCCTGACTTTTTTCCTTTTACTATTTATGCTGCACGTTTACATATGAACTCCCATATTGCCTAGAACATTGCTCACTCTGCAGACACAGCATACAAGTAACATCACATTTTTTTATCCAGCAAAGTCAAAGTGGTCATTTGATGCGACTAGCCTGATAATTGTATAGTGTGCATCCAGCTTAACTCGCTAAGGTATTATTTATTACACCTGCACAAGTGCTGACTGGCAAATTTTATCTGAATTTGATTACTTTCATCTTTCATTTTTTTAGGTTTTACCTCAATTTTGTAACCGAAGAAGTAGAAAATCCAGAAAAGTAAGTGAATATATACACAAATAATATTTATGCTTGTTTTATTTACTAAATATAAATTGCATTATATATAATCTGACTACATAGGTACATTGGGCTGGATCCAGACCAACGCACGTCTTATGGACGTGCGTGGTGTTTAGTTACGACAGCGTAGTGGGGAGTACACACCCCGCTCATGGTAGTAAAATCTGGACACTTACGCAGACCTTGTAGTAATGGGCCTTCCCCCACCCTGCTCCCTAATTTAAATGCCTATCTCTACCTATATGGCAGAGATACGGCAGATGTAAAAAGCGGGCCGGCCCCTTTAATGTACCGGCCAGCGTACGTAACTAACATTACGTATGCCGGCCGGTAAGCTAGTGTAGATATGATGTGTGCATGCGCACATCGTAGCTGACAGGGGAATTACTCATGCAGGAGCCCAGAAGAGTTCCTTGTTATTATTGTCCAAGACATGTTTAGTATACAATGAACATTGGGTTTAGTCTATATTTAAGTGGGCTAAAGGACCTGATCCTTCAGGCCACTTGTTTCTAATCTAGCCTATTCTTATAGTTATGTCACATAGTCATGACATAAGCCCACTTGGATCTAGGATTTACCATGAACATTGGCTCATGAATCTGGGGGAGTCATAGCAGGTGTAAGGGGTAATGTTTTATATTGGAGGAAGAAGCTTCAAAAAGAATTGGACTTCTAAATTACTGGATTCCAAAAATGACCTGACTGTTTAACATGACTGTGTCTTGCTCTTATGTTCTCTCTCTCTCTCTCTCTCTCTC
>WWET01002925.1:48114-60453 GCA_011038615.1 Limnodynastes dumerilii | reverse complement strand
AAGAGTTATAGTTATGGCTCAAGGTGTCTGCAGCTTATCTGAGTACACTTTTAGAGTTACCAATTACTCAAAGACAAACATATGTAAAGATAAAAAATGATGATCTTATGAAATGAACATAGACGCGATCATTAAACATTGAGAGCCAGATTCAGGCTTCCGTGCATTTCCGCGGTATTTTGCACAGAAGAGGAGAGTGAACTCCCTTGTCACTCCCCTCTCTCATGCAGAGTTTGCAGCAGTCACGATGTCTAAGCCAACCTTAAGTGTTCTCTGTGGATCAGTGGCCCCTACGACCGCCAATCAGCACAGAACTCTTAAACCAGCCCACACTGTGAAATGTACATGTTCCCCCGCCCACCTTACAGACGTATATGTAAGTTTTGTACACCTGGAGATCTGTAGCGTAATATCTGGTGCGCGTATGTGCAGATGTTACCGTTAGACTTACTTACGCAAAGGGGTATGAATGTGGCCCAGTGTCTCTTTCGTTTTATGTGATATACAAAACAGTAGTTGGTTGGTTCGTTGGTTAGCAGAATGTTCAAAGTAATGTTCATTCAAGAAGCAAGGGTATCCCTTTTAAAGAATCCTTACTCATGTAGCTCAAAGATGGTTTGTTCAGATGCTCTCATCCTGTTCTGTTTAGTTGATTTGCTGCCCCCTTCAGTGTGTTCCGGTGTTGCAGTGCTTGGCAGTATGTAGACAAGCAGATGGACGCGAATCTAGCATGACATTGTTTATTTAAAAGTGAGACATTGACCATAAAGTCAGGCTACTTACAATTTAGTATGGACCTTTATTGCTAAATGTCTATAATTGCAATTTGTGTATATTAAGTGAGACTATAGATTCAGGACATTTATGGCTCCCTCTGGCTTTTATTCTGATCGAGGAAAAGTCTTTATTTTGGGACTTTACCTCCATGTATGGTGCAAATATATCTGGAAATGTGGTAATCTCTTAGGCCAACACATTTCAACCTCTGTAAAGGTCTATATCAAGGCAAGAATGTGTTACACATTAACAGTCAGTAGATAAATCCTTCCCCTTCTTTTACCTGAGAAGTTAGGCTATTGGTTGAAATAATCAGCACCAATGTAAACAATTCACACATATGTCATGGCAGCCTAACAGCAACAAAAGTAAATTGTGTATTTAATATATGAACAAATTTTACAAAATAAAAAGTTATACCAACAGTGTTTATAAAAAGAATGTTAACTCAAACTCAGCATTTAAACACTTTGCTTCCAAAATATCCAACCTAAAAATTTACCTCCTCTCCGTTCTTGCTAAGGTTTCTGTTAAATTTTGTATCTAATTACATTCTATTTTTTTGATTTCTTTCATTTTCTTAATAGAGGATAAGGAACATTGTTGATGTCTACTGACATGGGCAGATGACTGAAGAGTGATTGGAAATATTCCTAAAATGTTCCATTCACTTATTTTAAGCGGACATGTAGTTTTTCCTGTGTATTGTTTGCCACAGTCACACTCTACTAAATAAACCATATTCAGTGTGTTACAGGTTATAAATTCATTAGCATGAACATATTGTATGAGCTGTATCACTGTTGACTTATGTTGTCACTATAGCAACTAGACCCAATTGATTATCATGGTAATGCACAGAATAATTGGCATATAGTGATCATTGTCAGCAAGGCCAGTATACAGAAATGTTGACTGTGTAAAATAGAGAGTGTAAGTGGATAAAAAGATGGAAAGGTCAATGCAGAAGCTGCATTCATAGAAAAAAATGTGTTGAAAGTTTGTTCAGAGAATTCTGGTTTATACAGTAACTAAAATAGCCACTGTTGTCATCCTAGACGCAGTAAATCTATAGCTTGTAATTTTACATGATTGGAATGGTGATACAAAAGTAACCTAGACTGAACATCATATACATCCATAACGTCATGCAGAGATTAACTTCATTCAGAATTTCTCAGTACAAAGTGTTTAATGCATTGTACTTTATTAAATTGTACATTCTTTTACACATTTTTTATAAAGTACTAAAATATAACAAAAGTAGTTTGTGTTCTTTTGCTCAACTTTCTTTAAGAGAGAAGTTTGAAAAATGGAATGATGCCGTCTTCAGAGATCCCTTTTTTTTATGTACGCAATTATACGCACGGATGGAGCAAGGAAACACCCACCAACAACCCGACACTCTCCTCACCCTGACATGTGGACGGTGACTTACGAGTCCCTAGACCACTCTGTTCTTTCCGTGTGTACTTATGTGCGTATATGTGCTCTGCCCGTGCGATTCTTGATAACTGCGCCTCCATAAGTTCATTTAAATGCCTCCCCCCACCCACTTTTTCCCGTATGTCTGATTTCCACGCGCATGTCCCCTAGTGCAATTCACATGTATGTCCATTAGGCACTTCCATGTGTATAGTCAACGTGAATTACGTAAATAAAGTTACTACACATGTGCAGTTGAACCATTCCTAAAAATACGCACGGAACTCTCCTCAAAAACGGATCTCTGAATACAGCCCGCTATGCTCATTATTTAAGTAAGTTGCCTGTTATAATAATAATAGTACTATTATTTTGGGTGGATAAAATAGATAAGTTATCTTTTGATATTTGTTTTTGCCTTCCACTGCAAATTTTAAAAGATGATAATGATACATTGAAGGGCAAAGGAAAGACTTAAATGAATGCTAAAAATTAAATATCCCACAAAATGGTGGTTGCTTTAATCAATTTATAAATAATTTATACAAGAGCATTAAAGACAGAGGTAATCTGTAGAGAAACAAAAGAAAGAAAATTGATGTAAGCAACCACTGTTTTGTTAATTATTTTTTGAGGCATGTCTGGGATCAGCAGCTGATAGGTGGTGAGGTCGACAGAAGCTTTTTTGGAGGCTCTCAATAAAAAAAAAAAAACAAATAAACAAATAAAACATGGTATATGACCCAATACAGGGACTCTTGGGGCTGGATTCACAACCCCGTATTTTTTTACATACGTCCCTAATTTTCTATTTTACGCTATCTACGTAGCGTTTCATTACGTAGATTGCGTACATGCGGTCTTTACATACGCATGTATGCAATCTACATAACAAAAACCTACGAAGATAGCGTAAAATAGTTACTACGCATGCGTGGTAGCTAGATTTGGAAAATTTGTGACATATGTATAAAAAGATGGTGTTCTGAATCCGGCCCTTGCTGCAAAGAGATGGGGCCACCACAGCAGAAAGGTCTTGAAAGAGTCTGAGCTTATTATATAGTTGCAAATGTATGTAACTAGTATTTCTGAATTTTATTTTACAGATAGGTTGTTATAGTTAGTTAGTTAGTTACTGGGTAATGGCAGTGTTTTGGGTGGCTGTTCCTGCTTTGTTGTTGTATTAATAGCAGAAAGGTTTTATTGGGTAGTGAGTTCAGTGATATTACATATACTACGCCAAGATGCCAACAATCTTGTTTTAATATTGTCAATACATTTTTACACAGATTCAATTAATTTTTTAGACAGGTCCCTGACATAACTAAAGATCCTGACCTGACAGGACCCTCGGATGTGCCCCCCAAGACATCCTTTCAGAGAAAACATCTGTATAAATTGTAGCCAGTTCAGGCATTCATATACTTGTGCTTTGAAAAGCTTTTACTGCTGCACTCTAAATTGCTTTTCTTTTCTCCCACTAATCATTCATTTACCATTTGCTCTCATGCCTGCAATAGCAGCCATATACAATGTAATGATATGCCAATGTCCATTTAGATGACGTACTGGCATTAAGATATTCAGTAGAATAAAAATGGAGCATGTATGTGTCTAAAATGACTCACAGACAATCATCAATTGATAAATGTGCATCTGAGGCCCCCTTCGGCTGACTTTATATATTCATTAATAAAAATAACAATGCTATAGTATGTATAAATTATGAAATGTAGACATCGCCAAGAGGTATGAACTTCTATACCCATTATTAACAGCTGTGATCATAAAACAGAAGATAGCAGTCCCAAATCAATTTCCCATTGAATTGCATACTGTGAGGCTCTCTTGCAGAGGCAGCTGGATAAAGGAAATACAATGTGGAAAAAAATTACATTACAGGTTACAAACAAAGCAGAAAATAAGCTTGGAAAGAACTAATATATCCAAGTATAACATTCTTTTTAATTAAAATTGCACCAGAACACTACAAAGTAATGTATTGTGGTAAATGAGGCTTTACAGGAATATGTAATGCATATCATATATTTATTTAAAAAAGAGCCTTCCTTTTGCAGTTGGTTTGTTCTACTGATAAGGCAGTGATTGGCAGTAACTTGTTGGGGACTATTTCTCAACTTATGTGCATTCACATTATGCACATGCAGTTCTCTCTCTCTCTTTCTCCTCTCTAATGGCCGTATGCAGAGCTCCAGACGGATTTTTCCGATATGTTCTACTGCGCATGCGCAGTAATTCTGTAACGTAATCTACGTTACTTGTTGCAACGTAGATTGTGTATATGCCGTCTTTAAGAACTCTGCATACGGCAATAAGTTATTAATGTTTATTACTAAAAGCAAAAACCATAAGTGACTTCCTTTTATATGACATTTATTGCAATGGAGAGCTGTTTAGACCTGGAAGTCATTAAAACCTTAAACAAAGGTAAGCCACAGTTCAGGCATAGAAAGCGGTGAGTGTGGGGTCTAGGGATTGGAGAGTATCGATTGGCTAACAGAAATGGATTGATGGGGATTAGTGTAGAATGTAGGAAGCCTCCACTTTCTCCAGATTTTTGTGCCCTACTTACCTGTATGCTTTGTCATAAGTTGCCTGTCGGTGAGGGTGAGCAGGCCAGCATAGTAGTACTAGTATGGTAGCCCCTTTTTCCCCCTGATGGTGGCGATTGCTGCTCCTCCATGTGATGGTGGTTCAGTCAGTGTGAGTCTGGTTCTGTCCTGTTATGCTCCCTGTGCCTCCCAGCTTCCTATTGTAAATGAACCAAATAATACATGTAATAAAATTCCTAGCATTTTAATGCCAACCAAGGCTATGTGTGTTTATTCATGGTGGATATGTCAGTAATGAACAGTTTAGAGTGGCTGAGATTACGGCAAAGCAGGACACTTGACCCCTAGACAATTTATTGTAATTGCATTACAAATGATGGGGTAGATCCAGACCTAAGTGCTTGTTACGTTACATCGCGTAGTGTATTTGCACTAGTGTAATTACTATGCCCTCCCCTAGGCACTCCCCTCGCCTGTGCTTACATTGGCCGTATTACGCTGCCCAAACCCTACCTTAACTTTACAAAGCGTAACTACTGGCGTATGTAATGGATTTACGTACGTGACGGCCTAACCCAGCCCATACTGTCCAATTTAAATGCCTCCCTCTGCCTACAAAGTGTAATTATGGGTGTCTTATTGATGCCCCGCCCCTTCCTTTGTATATACGCGGATGGTACGTACGTTAGGAAATACGTAGCGTAACATCTGTCGCACGCATGCGCAGTAAATACAAATAGCCGATTTGACATCAGCGGCTAGCGTAAATACGCTAGCGTACTTAACTCATGATGTGGCCCGATGTGCTGTATTTCAGAAAATTTCAAACTTTGCAAATATGGTCATTTAACACAATATAAATGTCTATATATTTTGATAATTTTTCCCTGAACATAAAAACAGATGGTAATTTCCCCAGTAATAAGCATGCTGCTGTATATTATGAGCATCTGTGTGATCCCCATAGCTTTTATGACCATTACATATAAAAGCACAGTAAGCTAATTGATTTTTATTTGGGATAAAGGAACACAGTTTAGGAAGCATGTGTGCACAGTACGAGACCTGCCAGTGCCGAGACTTGAGATGCAAAGTCTAATCGAGAACATCTGCTCACTACATTCATAGGCACTTCCTATGGACTCTCTCATTAAAGCACATAACTTATAGATTTACATAGTCGCAGTGTTTACTCCTCAATGCCATTACATTTCTCTGTGTTATTTAGTTCAGCTCCAGCAGGAAGATTGCTGTATACAGTAGCTAGAAGATACCCAGAATGCCTCCTGTTACACTGCCTGATGCTTGTTAAATTGATTAAATAGAGGTTTTTTTTTGAGTTTCACAAACTCGATTTATAGTTATTTGTCCTTACAAAGTCCATATGGTGTCAGAGATTTGGATAGTTTTGGTCTCTTTGTGTGTTTTCCTTTTCATTGTGTGGAACAACATATATAAATGACATCAAATAAAATGTCATATAAGAACCACTAGGTCATTCCAGTTTGTCAATTGGTTGGCGAGGTTGGAGACTGGGCATGTGTGAAGAAATTCTTGTACCTCTCTCTGAGTGCGTCAATAATTCCCATCATACTTCGCCTTAAAAAAGTTGAAATCTTTGATTTGGAAGCAAAATAATATATTAGATAAACAGTGATTTTGCTAACTTATCATTCATTACAGATAAGTAATAAGTAAGTGAAGATAAGTGAAGTACATGTACCGTAACAGAAAACTTAATGACTTGTCAGAAGCCCATCACCACCATTGTTTTGTATAGGGATGGTATTGGCCTGAGTGTTTCTCTTTAAAATGATCCATGTAAAGAGGGAGTTCATGTAAAAATCGTGTTAAATTCTCACCCTTCCTGGATTCCTGGGCAATGTCCTTCTGTTTATGCTTTTAAGAGAAGACAGAAGCTGTGACTACCAAAAACAAGAGGCTCCTGGAGATTGCCATGGAATGGTATTATTAAATACTGATACCGATGTCTCCTTTAGGGTGCAGGACTTGGTTCTCTTGAGGGTTTTTAAATATACCCCCAATAACTTTACTATTTTTAAAAAACTTTAGAAAAAAATGTTAGCTCCTGTAAGTGTAAAGAGAAAAATGAACCTTTTTAGCTGTTTAAAGCTTGTTCAAAGAAAAAATATTTTTAGGAAAATTGGGGTAGATCCTGAGCTACGTACGCGAGTATTTACGCTAGCCGGTGACGTAAAAATGCTGTTTTGTATGTACTGTGCATGCGCGCGGCAGATGTTACGCCATGTAACTCTGAACGTACGTGCCAGCCTTGTATCAACAGCGTAACTATGAACGAAGGGACATCCATACTACGTACGAAGGGCGCAACATCCATACGACACCCGTAATTGCGCTTCGGAGGCGGGGGGAGGCATTTAAATCGTACCGTATGGGCGTGCTGAGGCACTTACTTACATGCAGCCTTTATGTGCTCAATTAGTTACCCTGTGAAAAGTTAAGGTAGAGTTGGCAAGCGTAAAACTGCAAAAGTACGTACAGCTGATGGGAGTGTCTAGGGGAGTGCATAGAAAATACGCTACGTCCTGAAACGTAATGGAAACGCAGGTCTGGATCCGGCCTATTGTCATTAAAATGTATATCCTGGATCTATGCTGGATTTCTTGTATAGTACAAAAAAGATACCAGTATGTTGACTGACTGCCCAAAAATAATTAAATCAATTAAATTAAGTATTCTCTGATAGCACTGTAGAATATGATGATAAAAATAAAAAGAGATAATAAATTAATGAATACACATACAGTAATGTAGACTGAAAAATGTAACAAATAGCAATGAATAGTAGTAATTAGAATGCAATTAACCTTTACATTAAAACTTCTATAAGTAACCCAGCATAACCGTAAAATCCAACGAATAAAAGAATGTGTGCTTGAATTAACAGACATGCATTCCATTTGTAGTTCATAAGGTTAATGGAAAATTCTCAAATATAACCCATTTATAGTTAAATAAAATTGCTACCTGTCCTTTTGTGAGATTGATAATTAAAACAGACACAATAATAAAAAGTTCATTCACAAAAGTTACTGTGAATAAATAAAGAATGGTAAAATATATGATGGAACTAAAATTTCAGAAATATGATCAAAGCTTTAGAGAATTCACTTGTACATTTTCAAGTGCCTTATAAATGATTATAAATGATCTATTGTGTATAAATGGCAAATGCTGTAACATAAAATGCTATACAAAAGATACAATAAAGTAAGACATGATTTTCTACAGGTTACTTGCATTTACATTCTGAACACATACTGTATAATATGTCATTATGCAATGGAAATACTGATTATACCCATGAAACGATTCAGTACAGATTAGAAGCAAACATAATTTATCCAAAAATATAAGATTATTTTCCTTTTGAAATGTAAAAATATTTCAGATTTGAGAAGTCTTAACACAATTTTGAACAGTGGCCGAAGTTTACATATGAATGTTAGTGGCTAGATTTTATTGCTAATGAAGTAATATAAAAAGAAAAAGCACTGAAGCTATATAATCAATTATCAGTATAGAAACTGGGTTTTCCTGCTCCAGGAAACTTTTCTCTTCTGGTGATGAAGAATTGGCTGTATGTTATATCATAATACTATTGTAGGAAAAGATAACTGTGCAACAATACACAGTGCATGTATTTAACCTTTAGAGAGAGGAACTCAGATGAGGATTTCAGCAAAGTCATGCTACACAACTTACACCCGGTTCATAGAGAAACAAGTGAATTTCATTTGCTTTAGCTGTAATAGTTTGTATTTACCTGTCTTACCTGTAGTAGTGCATCTACTAATGATAACAATGACTTTTCACACTCTATGGAAACTGGAAATGCTATATAATGATTTAAATGGGTAACAATGTGCAACCAAATTACTCAGAGCTCTGAATTAGCCCAATAAATGGATTTGCATTATTGCATCATGACTTAGTATTCATGGTCCAGTAATACTCTAGTCCAGTAATGGGCAACAGCCCATTACTGGACTAGAGTATTACTGGACCATGAGGACCCTCATGACCATCACATACGCCTTTAACTGATTTGTTTGTACTAGCTTGTAACACTTTATGTAGGTGCCTGTTGGTATAGTAATGACATTATAATAAATTGCTCTTCATTGAAACTAGAAAGGGTTCAGAGAAGGGCAACAAAATTGATAAAGGCTATGGAGCATGCTAGCAGAGGAGAAGGGTGTCCGGTCATAGCTCTCCCGTAACCCCTGCACATATATAGTAATATAAACACAAAATGGAAGTTGCTCAATCAATTTATAGGTATATGCAAACAGGTGCATGAAAGGCCAGGGGGTAATCTGCTAGCCACAGAAACAAAGGAAAGAAAATGCCTCAGCAACACTGCCATTACCAGTAACAGACTATACCATTCTATCTGTACAATAAAAAAAACGGAAGTTGCTCAATCAATTTATAGGTAAATGTAAACAGCTGCATGAAAGGCCGGGGGGTGATCTGCTAGCCACAGAAACAAAGGAAAGAAAATGCCTTAGCAACACTGCCATTAATCAGTTATAGACTATACGGTCTATCTGTAAAATAAAATGCAGAAATGTCCGTTACACATATTTGCGCAAATATATGATAAGCCACCAGCCACCGTCAAGGCCTTTCTGCATATGGTGATCCTAACTCTAACAATGATAGTTCCAATGTTGGGTCATATATAAATGTTTTTAAATTGAGAGCCAACTTACCTTAGAAGACACATATAGTAATATGTAGTAGTAATATATAATGTCGAGGCACTTGGTGAAATTTTCCTCATTTTTTAAAGACAGTGTGGTTCCAGCGAATGAAGGATAGTTGTATATTCCAGTGGTAACAGGTACCTTAACCCTTCCCTAACTCTAATTCTATCCCTCCCTGTCACACAGCTTAACCTTACCCTTCTAGCTGCCTAAACTTAACCATCAATGTCCTCCCAGTCCTGCAGCCTAACCCTAACCTTTCCAGTCCAACCATAGCCCACCAGGGAGAGAGAATTCACTACTGGGCATAGGTACTTGTTGAAATATGGTCATCAAATTTCAGGTGATCAACACGGTAACTGCATCCCCTTCTCATCAAGCGCTGTGGACTCTCCTACCCCCCTCAGAATCTCCAACTGCCATTCTGAAAATGACGTATTGTAACTGCTCCTTTACATGCTCCTCCTCCATACTGCATGCTGGGAGATGTAATTCTGTACCAGCAGTAGAGGTTACTCAAACACATTTGCATTGCTCTAATAACTCTAATAAACAACATTCTGCCATTGACATTCTGTGAGATGTATTTATATTAGTTAATTTATGAAGTGATTAAATTACTTTTTGTTGTTTTAATTACTAATAATTGTTTTAATGTATAAAAATAGGTATTAGGGATAAGCTCTATGAGGCAGATCCAGACCTACGCCCACCCGTGTATTTACGCTTTTCGTGAGTGTAAAAGTGCCCAATTGTACTTACTGCGCATGCGCGTGGCAGTTGTTACACAAAGAAACGCTGATACTATGGTCCTTGAGCGTGCCAGCTTCGTAACAACGCAAGAAGGGGCGTGCCAGCCATACAAAACCCGTAATTACAATTCGTGGGCAGGGAGAGGTATTTAAATCCTAGAGTATGGGCGTGCTAAGCGTCGTAAATACGCATGCATGCTACGGACGCACGCGGTTACGCTCATAAAAGTTAGGGTAGGGTTTGGTCGGCATAAGACGGCATAAATATGGACGACCGAGGGGAGTTTTTAAGGGAGTGCTTTGTATTTACGCTGGCGTAAATACGCTACGCACAAGGTCGTATTATTTGCGTAGGTCTGGATCAGGCCCTATGTGTACTTCTGGGTTGTTGATAATAGATAGTTAACCCAATTGTGACCTAGGCGATGATCAATAAAACTGGTGTCCAATAAAACCAATGTCCAGATAATGAGTCCCGTGGAATAAATTCACATATTGGTGCTTGATTTCACAATCTCCTCATGATGGGGAATCCACACATGAAAAGAGAAAATAGCATACGGAATGTATATTTAATACAACATGCAGATTAAAAAGCAAAGATCATGGGATCCATCATAAAAATGCAAAGCAAATAAAAATTCACATGTAAAAAATAAATAAAACCACGACACAAAGTATTTACCTCTCTACATTCACTCTCACTTAAATAGATATCCTGCACTGTACAACTTACCCCTTTGTTTAAAATAGATTATGAAGTGACACTAATTTTCACTGTCATGACTCTTGAAATGTAGATTGTGTTGATTTCGCCCACACTAAGTTTAATTTCCCGTGAAGCATGAAGAAGGAAATGTTATCCCTGTAATCTGTGATTCAAATTATTTTTAGAATGTTCCTGCATAGGAAAATAGCAATAGGTGCAGATGTATTCATTAGGAAGCACTGAATGTACAGCTTATAACTTGACCTGTGATTTAGAAATATCTTTTCAGCAAGAGAAGATAATTCTATATCTCCCACAACAGTTGGCCAACATTTTACTAGTCATTTGCAATAGAAAGTAGTGAATATGTTGCTCAAATATTACTGTTACAACAATTAATACTACTAGCCTTCTCTAAAGTGGTAATTGTCCTTAAACTTCTGTGAGCTTCCTAATACATTCAGCCTATTACATCATGAGGAGTAGTAAGCGAATTGTTAGAAATGAAGGACCGGATTTACACTTAAGAAGCTGTGGCTTCTAAAGTGCGGTCCTTTACGAACTGACCTACTACGCATGTGTAGTAAGTAATTTACGCAATCTACGATTGCCATCTACCATTAGATACGTAGATTGAGTCAGTGTGGTCTTTAAAGATCGCACTTAGAAATTAAGGAAGAGGTGTGTCACGGCAGCCTCAGTCCTTTTTTAAGAAGAGTGTGAGGGGGGATTTAATTTATCCGGGGAGGGCGTGTAGAAGTGTTCAGTTCCTAGAAACAGGGGCAGGTTGGGGGGCAGGTCTGATGAGTTAGGCAGGGATACTGCTGCATTTAACCGATTCTGGGTCCGGTGTGATTTTGTCATATACAAACAAAATGTTTGTATTACTCTAATAGTGTGTGGTGATTGTTAATAGAATCTAATGTCCTTTTGTATAATCTCCTGATCTGATTACCCTATGTGTGATGAGATAATAAACATCATGTTAGCTCTGTAGCCAATAGAAGTGTCTATGTGTCTCTCAGAATGGAAAGTGATTTTCTTTACTGCATTGTCTGTAATCTGATGCCAGGTGGGTGAGGGTGGCAAAGTTAGAATAATGTCCAGAAAGTAAGAAGGAGATGAGGGGGAGGCATTAGTCTCTGCCCCCTTCCTCCTCCTTCTTTTCTTTCTTTATTTTTTAAAAAATGTCTGCATCTTCATTGTGACCATTCAGATATTGGACCTTGGCATTACATAGAAACATAGAAACATAGAAAGTGACGGCAGATAAGAGCCACATGGCCCATCTAGTCTGCCCATTTGTTTATTCAAAACTATACTGACCCTAGACCCTATTTACCCTCAAT
>WWET01002925.1:32728-45676 GCA_011038615.1 Limnodynastes dumerilii | reverse complement strand
ACATGTACACAATGTGATTTCTCATTGTTGACCTGTTTACTTTGCCAAACTCAAGACACATCTGGTGCTGAAATTTCCATACCCCCACTTCTAAATTTCCACTTCGAGCACTGCACTAGATAGAATGGGGTTTCCATCGAAAATAAAATTTGCACTAGATAGAATGGGATTTCCATAGTAGGTACTCAAAAGATCGATTGGGGAAAGGAAAGGTGTCACTGAAACAGGCCAGACGGCAGGCGCCATGCTGCATCCACCCTCTTAAAGAGCAGTAAACGAGGAAGGCGCTCTTCTAGGAATAGTGTGGGTGATGCGGCAACAACCCACNCAGTGCTGTGCTGTTCAGATTTACTACCGTTATCTCGGAGTTTTAAAGCGTGCGGGGGTCTGGATCTGGCCCACTGTCACTAAGTTGAATTTAGAATAAAAGCAAGTGAATTTAGCATGGGCCATTACCCCCCCCCCCCCCCCCCCCATGAAAAAGCTATAGCTACGCCAGTGCTGTTCAGATTTACTACCGTTATCTCGGAGTTTTAAAGCGTGCGGGGGTCTGGATCTGGCCCACTGTCACTAAGTTGAATTTAGAATAAAAGCAAGTGAATTTAGCACAGACTGGGCCATTATAATTGTTTACTAACCAATGTATTGTGTAATCTAACATATTGCATGCTGGATGTTGACATCCTAAGATCATGTTAAATCTGAACAAAGACTCAGTAAACAGCTTATGGTTATATAATTTCTAAAGTTAACATTTCATTGGCATTCATTGTTACTGAGTCACAGATCTTTAAAAGCAAGTTTCATTGGCTTCAGATCTTGTTGATGAATATAAGATTTACTATTTGCAGTGTCCACACATATATCATTGTACAATGAGTCTCTATGGGAATATGATGGAATAGTGAGATTATAACAAGTCATGTGGTTGCATTTCAAAGCAGTGATACACAACAACATTTGCGGTGATTAGCAATCATTGTCCTGGTGAATTGCAATTGCATCATACTCATGGATAATAATTTATAAGCAATGCAGATTGAATTATTTGACCAATATTTTGATTTATTTTAACATTTTAAAGAAGGTTTAGCTATGGCAAAGTTATTAAAATGGTTGGGGACCCAAAAGCTCGTGGACTTTGGGTACCTTGTGTATTATGTTCATAAAGGATGGTAATTCTTTCAGAACTGACAAAAGTATACTGCTTAGCAACTGAAATAAATACATTCGACTGAAACAGGAAGCCATCATCCATGGGCCTGGATGATCGCTAGATAGTTAAAGTAAAATAACAGACATTACAGACCGAAACAGGAATGTTCAGTGAAGGCTCAATCTAATTTACAATGATGCAGTCAATTTAATGTATGTGACATTCAAAAGATTGCAGCATAATAATTAAACCTTTTAAGCGATAAATGTAAGCATTAAAAAGTGAAATCATTTTTCAGCACAAAAGTAAAAGATGAATAGAGGATTTTCACTGTTGCTGGAATATGCAGCCGAATCTTTGAAAATCACAGACATGGGTGGTCTATTGTAATCCAGTTTTACTAAATTCTTAAGTTGCTTTGTGTCATATTGCCAACTGAAGTCTTAGTGGAGGTTCATTTACTGTCATTCTATAGCAAAGGAAAAAAGAAATGACATGCAGTTTAGACCTAAGTAATTTCTGTCACTTGAGGCGTCTTTCTGACAATCTATATGACCTAGAATTATTTTTCATCCTTAGAAGTGCCAGCTGTCTGTTCTTTGGAAGTGGATGATTTTCTTATCACGCTGGTGGCTGCCTCTAATGTATTGTCTCTATTTTAATGTGAAAATGACAAAAGTGTGAAACTCGGCAGTTGTGTTTGTCAAATTGGATACCATCCGAGACAAGAAATTTTAATAACAGGCTAGCCTGGACTCTGCAAGTTACTTGGAACATTATAGTCCTGTTGGGAGAAAATAACAGAATACTGTGGGAACAGAGCAATGCAATAGGGGAAGCAACAGTAGTGCTTTCAAAGTAAATTAAATCATCACAGTAGGAAGGTCTGACATGTAAGTGTAGTTTACATAATGGAAAAAGAATAGAGAATTGCTAGACTTCTGGGAGCAAAAAAATTTCTGCCAACACCAGCCACAACAATAAGTAGCCATTTGGTGAAGCACATCTAAATTTGTACAATGTCATGCAATTGAACACATTTTTAGAAAACTAGAGAGTTCTTATAAATGACAGTATAATAGTTACATATGTATCTTTATTTTACAACTGGATTATATATATAAATATATATAGATTGTATTTTGTCCATCACACATTGAGACAGTGATGTCTTCCTTTGCATCCTATGAAAACCACTGTCCTCTGCAGTGGTTGGGACTGGGATTGAGCAACAGGAAGCAGAGGGGAGAGGGATGAAGGCTGGGAAACAGGCCAGTTTAAGGCAACTTCTAATGGCTAGAGTAACAAAAATGTTAATATAGCTTAGGGGTGGAAAAGGGTATTATTATTATTAGTATTATTATTATTATTATTATCATCATCATTTTAAATTATGCAGAAATAGAAGACGCTTACTTTTACTTTACTTTTCCTGTTTTATTTCCAGTACTATTAATGCTAATTCAACGTCAGAACAAAACTGCATGTGTAAAAGTCTGATAGGTGACTGCCTGAACTCTTGTTTTATAAATAATAATTTCTGCATTCTAAACATTTTTTTATTGAGAATTCAACACCACAAATAATATTTCAGCTTCAGGACTAAGTGAAGATAATTATAATCAATACTGTGGTACAGCATGTTATTCAAGGGGAAAAATAGATTAGCTCTTATTGCTTTTCAGTTGTTGCATTCCAGAATATATTACATAACATATATACTGAATACAAAACAGATTAGTTTAATGCAAATGCATTTTCAGACAGAACAAATGTACATTATTTTTTATATTTTTTTTTTGTTTGAAAATGCAAAGCACCTTAAAAACCACATGTAGCGGTTCAATGCCAGTAGAGAATACCATTTGGAAAATATATAGTTCGTTCTATCGATAGATTCATGACCTGTATAGTGAATGGAACACCTTTTTTTCCCTGTCATGATGCAATCATGGCCCTTTTCTATAAACAAGGGCACACATTTATGCATTAATGGAAATAGAAAAAGCTGACCTTAAGAGGATATGCGTCGGTAAACCAAATACTGTACTAAATACTCATTGCTCTAACTTGGATAGAGTCATGTGACAGCATGAAGACATCTATAGTACAGAGATATGTCATGTCAGGCTATCTCTTTCCAAAACAGAGTCTCCTGTAACATAATTGCCCTGTTAATGCCTTATATAAGAATGGAAAACATTTTTAATAATATTATTTGAATATTCTCGGTAAAATAAACTTTCTAATTTTATTTAGTTTAATATAGTATTGTTAGGGAACCACTTACCAGAAAGCGGAGTCTAACTGGGCTGGGTATTCACTAGAGCCTCTAGATAGTGAGGTTACCAGCAGGTCGCGGCCCCTAGGTGTGGGGCCGTGACCTGACAGACTGGGACAAGTACTCACTGATTCACACAGCAATCAGTTGAGGACACAAAGGGTTAGGGAGAGGAACACCAACAGGGGAGCAAGGCAGAAGATACAGATGGTCCAAAGAAACACACAGGAAATCACGGGAGACCAGGTACGAAGGGAGATACCAAAGAACAAGGGGTTAAGCAGGGCACTCAATCACTAGCTAGCTCAGGGAAAACTGGCAGCAGCAGGACATGGTAGCAGAAGCTATAACCAGTGGGTGTCCCTGCCAAACTATTTACAGCTTCCTGCAGCCTATTGGACAGTGTCCTGGCAGCCAAGATAACTGCTAGGACCAATATATCATACTCGCACCTGGCTTGTGTGATCAAAGCGTCCTGATTGCCAGTAGTAAGGACACATGGCCGCCTCCTCCAATCATTCCACCTGAGTCCCAGCAGCCTGAACAACCTGACAGCCGGGGGAGCACTGACGTGTATTGTTTTAAAATATTTACTTTTCATAAAATAATTACAAAAAAAAGAATATTTAATTGAAATATTTGGATAATGTATGCACATTGATGACTTGGAACTAGAAAGTAGAGATGTTTTCTTTTTGGCTTTAGCCCCTTGATATTTTCTTTATTATTATTTGAGCTATATTAACATGATTAAAACAAGTAAAATCATGTAGTTTGTAAATTTTCTAGTGATAATTCTAGTGACAAAATACATTTTTCATTTGTCATCCTATTTGTTTTGAATGTGCCTATAACATTTCTATTGTTGCATATTTTTCTTATAAATGAGCATTGTAGCCTTTTGTAAACAAAGTGTTCCTTTATTTAGCTGTTCATATAAAATCTGAATTACGTTAGTTACTTTAATCCACTGGAAATAAGTAACAAATGATAGTTTCTGATTAAGTTATATAACAAAAGTTATAGGGATTGGTCTTAGAATACAGCATGTGCTGGTAACTTGATTTTAAATATATATAGACAGGGTTCTTTCTAGTGGTGGGCAACCCATGGAAATACGCGGAACACTAATTTAAGTCACTCTGTTCCCCGGGCTACAGTCACATAGACCATGACTCGCATAGATGCTGGCCACATCAGATAACAGGAGCCCTGCATAACCAATACTGTTTTTGTGAATGACATGGTTAATCAGCGTCATGCAAGCTGAGAGTGCTGCGCAGGAAGAGGAAGGAGAAGATGACAGCAAAGGTAAGCAGAGCTTAGAATAGGTTATTAAGCAGAAAACTCATCCAGTAACTCAGTATACTGGCTGTCTGGACTCATAGGGCTGTATCCAGAGCTATGGCCGCACAGGGAATTACGGTCGGCTCGGACGTAATTTCCTTGTACTGAAGGTTGTGTGCATGCGCACAACCTTCATACGGCGGCGTAAGGGCCGGCATTTGCAACTGTAGTTACGGCCGACGGCTGTTACGAAAAGGGGGCTTCACCCCCTTTACCCATGCCGTATCTCCGCCGTAAAGGCGGAAATAGGCATAAAAATTAGGGCACGGGGCAGGGAAAGCCTCGTTACTATCAGCTATGCGGCCATAAGGCCGCATAGCTGATCGTAAACTTTAGGGTAGGAATCTGGAAACGTAAGTGTCCAGATTTCTGCCCACCAGTGGGGAGTGCACGGGGCTTGCACTCCCCGCTACGATGACGGCTGTACAGACCTCGGGGGCGGCAGTAAGGCGTCCATAGGTCTAGATCAGGCCCATACAGTATACAAGAGGCAGAAACAGAGGATGTACACATATAAGGGGCAGAAGTGGACTCTGGGCACACATAGAAGGGGCAGAAATGGACTCTGGGCACACATACAAGGGGAATAAGTGGATGGCTGGACACATATGCAAGGAGCTACAGAGGATGGCTAGATACATATACAAGGGACTGAAGTGGATGGCTGGACACATATACAAGGGATAGAAGTAGATGACTGGGCACATACAAGGGAATGGAAATTAATGGCTGGATGCATACATTATTTTTATATATATTTTTTAATGGGGGTTGGCGCCAAAACATTTTCCCTCCCATGGCTCCACTAGGTATAAAAACAGCTCTAAATACAAATTTTTTATTTTTCATAACAAAGGGGTAGAAAAGGTGGCGTTGTGATAGCATATTAAATGTGGATTAAAATCTAGGCCCCAAATGAAAGTAATATCCCATGAACTAAGAGTTAATGCCCTCTGAGATCCTGTCACTCATTTCAATGCTGTTAATGTGAAGGGAGAGATATATACACTCTTATCTGTATATAGAAAAATGGGCCCCATTTGCAACAAAGAATAGGTATAACTTAAATGCAAGAAAGGAAACTTAAATATAGCCTGTAGTATTTTAGACACCATGGGCCAGATTTACTTAGCTGTGGAAAAGGAAAAGTAGAGCTGTTGCCCATAGCAACCAATCCAATTCTAGCTGACATTTTCTAGCAAGTTCATTGTGAAGTCCATAGCCTGTCCTATACTGTAACAAATAACAGTCCTGGAGTGTTGCATATTAACATAAACTTTGAATATTAGGTTTTAACATTAGTTTTAATTTAAACACATTCTAGCATGAGTGCTGCTATAGCGACATATTCATATGAGTGTTTCATTGTTTTTGCAAAGTTTTTGTATTGTCTGAAATGAGTGATTGTATAAAGTATATGTGCTCACTTATGGCTTTCTTATACTATTGCTTTTGTTGGTTAATGAGATTCTGGTTTCCATGGTGCTGCTGTAGATACAAGTAGCTCTATTCATAAGTGAATGGTGCAATTTCTATTATTACTTTAATATCATTGGTGGCATACATCAGCAAATTGTTCCTTTATGATACTTGATGTTGTAAAAATTCCATCTTTAGAAATGAAATGTCAGAGATGCTCAGTTATATAAAAATCCAACTGGAGTTTCTTACCCGTATGAACTTTTATAAATCAGGTTTTCTTATTTAAGTGTTTATACTTTACAACCTTTCTTTCTGGTTTTTATAGTATAATATTTTAATGTAAAATGAGTGAGTATTTCTTTAATTTGTATTGTACAAGAAATTCAATGATGTATTAAATACTTATCTTTCTGTACACTTAGGGCTGATCCTGAGCAATACCATGTTAAAGTGCAGGGGGAGGCAAATTTAAATTGTAAAAGCAGAATGAGAAATGAGAGGTGAAGTAAAGTGTCTTCCTGCATGCAAAAGGATGAAAATTAATAAGCAACCCTTGCTTTGCAAAATGCAAAATAAACTTGCACCTGTGTTGCCCACACTCCCAAACTCTGGATTAGCCCCCCAATTCTATACACAATGCTTTATTGCAGCAGAAGAGCAGGTACACTGTTGAAAATGTGAGCATCCTATCCAGAGTTCCACAGTAGGAATTCTGGATAGGTCAGTGTTGCCGACTATTCAAAGCTTCCCTCCGGGAGAACCCAGAGGAAAGCCATAGATTGCTGCGATGGGCGGGGATTTATGATGCAATTTATGCAAATCATGTCATTAAGCCCTGCCCTCTGTCAATCACTCCTTTGATCTCTAGCGTTCATCCCTAGTAACTCTACGTATTACACTTGTGATTGTTAGGAGGTCGGGGCTTGCAGGAGGTTTGCCGGCACTCCCAGGATATCGGGAGAACGACCCAAATTTTGTGAGTCTCACAGATATTCCGGGAGAGTCGGCAACCCTGGGATAGGTTGTACTGAAAATGTGCACGCCTTGAAAATGGACGTGTGTGTGTAGGCAGTTCAGAGCCGTAACTAGGAGTGTGCGATAAGGGCAGCCGCCCAGGGTGCAAAGCTTAAGGGTCGACCAGTAAGTTAATATTTCAGGTTAAATTGGCTTGGAATTCAGGGTCAGTGGGAACCATTTTTCCTTTTTGTCCCTGTTGCTAATATTTATAGTTACGGATCTGAGGCAGGTGTATTGCAGCAGCCTGTACAAAGTATTTTTCGTCAAAAAATATTTTTGATTGGTATAATTTTACTGCTGCTTATATATAATAAAGAATTTGATTTAAACATAAATAAAATGAAATCCTTTTACTTTTTTTTAAGCTTAAAATAACTTTTAAATTGAATATCTATGGGCCAGATTCAGACTTCTGCAGTTTTGGCTACTTATGCAATTCAGTTGTGTAAGTAAGTCAAAATGTTTAATCTGTGCCAGTGTGGCCCATCCTCTGCGCCTGTCTAAACCCCATAAGGTGAGCAGGAGGAAAGGGGAATATGATAGCAGCTTTCAGATATATGAAAGGCCAGGGGGTGTACCCAGGTAGAGGAAGGTGACATCTTTCAAAGGAAGAGGTGTAATAGAACACGAGGCCATACATATAAACTGGAGGGTGGTAGATTCAGAGGAAATGTACTTTACTGAAAGGGTGATAGATAAGTGGAATCGCCTCCCATCTGAGGTGGTTGAGGCCAACACAGTAGAACAGTTTAAACATGCTTGGAGTAAATATAAGGTCATTGTAAATCTCAAATTACATTGAGGGTCTAGGGTCAGTATAGTTTTAAAAAGACAACTAGGCGGACTGGATGGGCCATGTGGCTCTTATCTGCCGTCACTTTCTATGTTTCCATTACATAATTAGATTTGTATCTGTTCCTTTTCATTGAATTGATATTGCACAATGTATGACTAGAGGTATTGTTCACATTAACGTTTAAGACGGAAGCCCTAAACCTTGTACACAGTGAGTACAGGCATTTTTCTGTTGTTACATTGTGTTGAAAATGAACTTAAGGAAATCTGTCTTGTTTTATTAGAAATGATTTGGGCTTAAGGCATGTTATCCAGCTCATAAATCAGGTATTCAGAAAAACTCAATAATTCATTCATATGAGAATCTGCTGAGATAAAATGCACAGTTCTGTTGTTGTTAAAATATCCTCCATTCTTTTTATTTATTTATTCTGGTGTATGTTTAATACTTAATACCACACTGCATGACAACTGAAAGAATGCAGTGTAGTAAGACTGAAGTGTAGCTAGAATTTCCTTTATTATTATATTTAAAATGAAAGAACAGTTTTTTTCATGCCTTTAAAACTCTCCCCATTCTTCAATGCTTTATATTTGTAAACTACACCTTTTGAAGTAAAATGATGACAGCAGAACACAAATGAAGATTACAAAATATAATAAATCAAAATACACACAGTACTTACACATTTACACGTGATCCAAAGGTGAGTGTACGCCAGCTGATATGATGCTTCACATGTGTGATTTTCTTGTGCACATACTGAAGAGCACGCAATCACGACAGATGCACATCAAAGCGTAACTCGAGCTGTGGCGATTTGTGTTCTGAAAGGCATGTCATGGGAGGGAAAGGAGCAGGGAATGTATCACGTTCTTGGGCAGGTCAGGGTTAAGTGCGGGACGGAAAGAGGGTGAGCTTGCGGTAACGAAGGTGCATATGTACCCGTTCAGGTCAGGTGGTCCCTGGAATAGGGAAAGGACTCTTCAGACCGGACTGGAGTAAGAGATGAAAGCCGGATTAACGTAGGACTCAGGCTGTGGACTGAGATAGGACTCAGGCTGTGGACTGAGATAGATAGGACTCAGGCTGTGGACTGAGAAAGGACTCAGGCTGTGGACTGAGATAGGACTCAGGCTGTGGATTGCAAGCTGTGCTCAGACTGTGGATTGCAAGCTGTGCTCAGACTGTGGATACAGGAAGGAACTAGGCTCCAGAGTGACTAAGAAGTTCTGGCACTGAAGGATCAGTTCCTGGGGTTTAAATCCCCCACTGTTAGTGCTGATTGGCCCATCGCATCACATGCTCCCCTGGCCTTCTTCTGGATTGGCCGAGGGGAGTCACGTGTAAAATCCAAGATGGCGGCGGCCAGGAGACGCGAGGACGCCGGAGGTACCGCCGCTGGAGTTCCCCCGACAGCAGCCCCGTGGACCCCAGACCGAAGAGAGTGGGACCGGAGTGGCACAGCAGTCTTCAGGTGCCTCCTGACATGGTAAGTGACGCGGAGTTTGCTGCGCATCGTGACAGAATGTAGTCAAGCAAGTGCACCAAATTCAGAATAGAGTACAGATGTAAAAGGAGATCTGGACAACAGGGCAACCCATCTCCTCCGCTTGTCAAAAGATGGGCTGAGGGGGGCATATCAATTTTACAGTAGTATGGGCTGCGCATTAGGAATAAAGTCCACCTGTTATAAAGTAGTAGTTACATAGTTTACTTCCCTCATACATGCGGAATGCGGACTATCAGACCTTTGTACTGCTACTATCCAGACTCAACGCCAGTCTGTAAGTGGACGACACCAATCCAGAGGCGTGGTGTCTAACCACACGGCTGGTTTTCACCAGAGTGTCTGATGGTGAGGATGGATTTGGCAAGTGCCAAATACTAAACTGGTTTGACACGATCAGAGGTGCACAGTAGTAGCAGGTACAGGTAATGGAGGCACTGCTGCAGAAGCTGGATATAACAGCAGGAACTGGAAGCACGGCAGAGCTGGAACCAGAGATACAGGAGCACAGTGACTGAGAACTGACAGTGACAGGAACAAGTATTACCAATGGAGAACACTGGAAAGATTCTAGAACCATGGAGCCAGAACACACGAGCAAGCTCGAGGATACAAATCAACAGACTAAGTTTACCTATTGCTAGGACTGCAGTCACAAAATGCAGGGCCTGGGACACAGCCACAGGCCCACTCCCCATGTGACAGCAGCTGTATCCCTCATGACCACAAACTGGTAAGTATGTTCGAGGCTGCAAGCAGAGAGAGTGACTGAATGGCTGGAATTCAGGGTAGAACAGCAATAAAGAGGGTATTGCATCCAAATACTTTGGTGGGTTAATCCACATGCGGTCACTAGGGATACAACAGCTGCTCTCCGGAGTGAAGATCCACCGTGAGGTGGCCCTTTTGTTTTATTTCTTTGATTTCCACTCTTTTAGCTTAGGGTAAGATTGGTGACTGCACATTATGGACGATTTTGTACTTCATGATTCTAATATGGAACCTGAGGAACTCACATTGGCGGTTTGATTTTCTACTTAATTTTAACCTTTATGGTTACTATTATGAATATCTATTAATGATGATGTCATTTGTTGAAGGGGCTTTTCTTATTGTTTAACAAGTGTATTTTATGGCATATATATTGTCATTGAAGTCAGGATTCAATACAAAGTTTCTAGTATTTTACTGGTATCTGACTCAATGGATTGTTGAGAAGATTAGTCTGCATCTGTGATTGAAGGCTATAACTGCTGATATATTTGAATACAAACACCTGGGGCCAGATTTACTAAGCTGTGTTTTTGGAAAAGTGGAGATGTTGCAACCAATCAGATTTTAGCTGACATTCTCTAATATGTAAAAAGAAAGTGAGAGCTAGAATCTGATTGGTTACTATAGGAAACATCCCCACTTTTCCAAACTCGCAGCTTAGTAAATACAGCCCCTGGTGTTTTAGTACTATGTTAAGTTATTTATTGTAGCAAGTTCAGTGTGTATAATTGTGACTTTTAGCAAACGGATCTCTGAATACGGCCCTATAACTGCAATCCCATTCAAACTAAAACATCATTTTTTTAATGTCTGCTGTCTCAACAAGCATGAATAAATGTGTAATTATTTTCTTTATCAGAAGTATTAGCAATTAGTCTCTGAGTTACTCTGTACCTCTTCCCATTTATTCCAACACAGTAATATAACTAGGTAATACTGAGCCAATCTTACTCTCTACAGGTGACATGAGAAATTGTCTGGTACATTATTTTATGTTAATTAAAAATCAGATGTGATGGTTAACTCTGCAATACATATTGTAGTAATCTAGACTCATATTAACATGCATTGCTTTCTTAAAGCTATCTTCTGCTAAAGCCCCGCTGTGTCTCTGTGGAACCTACACCAAGGACACACATAGGCAAGATAAACACAGTAAATGGAATGAAAACTGATTTAGTATAATGTACTGCATAAATAACCTTGATTCTTGCCTGTTGTCAAGGAACAATTAGATACAGTAGACGCATAATCACACGAGAAAAACTTCAGGCATGAATTGTATGTTTATGACAAACAATGCAGTTTTACTTAAAGTTGGAAAGTGTGAGACAAAGCATTCTCATAACACTTGCTGGGATGACCCTTTGATATCAATCCCTTAGGCCATCAATTTAGACATAATTTAATGCTGCTTTTCATAGTGTTAAAATGATTACTCCTCTGCCTCTCAAACTCCAGGGAAATCCAAGTTTTGGATTTAATGTTGGTTAATACATTCAAAAGGATTAAGGTCCGGATTCACAGTTACGTAGTTTTCGTCTTACATACGTTGTTTTAAGAATTGAGCTACTACGCATGCTAGTAGCTTATTTACACTATCTACGTACCATTTCTGTACGTAGATTACGTAAGCGTGGTCTTTAGACCACACTTACACAATCTACGTACAGAAATGGTATGTAGAGACCGTAAATTAGCTACTACGCATACGTAGTAGCTCAATTCTTAAAACAACGTACGTAAGATGAAAACTACGTAACTGTGAATCCGGACATAACTTCTTACATTTTTGAAAGTGTGAGTATTGGTGAATTTGTTTTTAGCTGTACAACATTTTCTTTATAATAATCATTAAAAGACACCACAAACTCAGCACCAAAAAATCATCAACATAAAAAAACATTAAAACATAAATTAAACTTAATAACAGACACAAAAATATAAATCTCATAGATATACATCAATGGTGGCAAAAGCATGAGATCAAAAAGAGTCCTAATTGTGATAACTTACCTAATCTAGGGCATAGACATGGTAACAGATATTTGGATACAGTAGGTAGGCACGTTAGGTAGGTAGTGTAGATTAAAGGGATTTGGTAAATGTAAATAGCTGTGATTTACGAGTACTTGAAATAAATAGGGGATGCTACTGAAAATGGGAAGTAGTGTAGAGGGTGGGATTGCAAAGGAGTTAACGGACAGCAGAAGGTAAATACATAAGATTCATTTTCTGATGAGTTAAGATCAGGGTTATCTACTTTCTATTTTTATTCCTGTTTCTCCTGCAGGGAACTAATAGGTGTCAGTATGGGGATGGTGCTTAATGACGTGATTTATGGAAATCGCCTCCTGAAGCTTCACCTCCTGCCCACCATCACTGCTATCTATAGTTTTCCTGTGGGGTGAGCATGCTTTGATGACTAAAATTATGCTACATCAAGAGGCTAGTACAAGTGGTTCATAAAACATGTATATTTAATAATCTAAACAGAAAAATATATAAACAAAAACATAGTAAAGAATTCAAATTTAATAAATAAATAAATCAATAAAACAATAAGTCCAAACTGTAAATATAGGGCCCCGTGGCACAATAGGAGCTAGATACCAATATGAGGGGAGCACAGTCCGCAGGGAACC
>WWET01002924.1:164010-184530 GCA_011038615.1 Limnodynastes dumerilii | reverse complement strand
GTGGGGGGGGGGGGGGGGGGGGGGGGGGGGGGGGGGGGTTAGTTATTGTCTTTGTGAATCTTTGGTAGAAAATAAAAAACTGGGTGAGTGATGTTCAAGTAATCAAATTCTTTGCGGGTGATTATTCCAATTTCCAAACCTTTCTTAAGTAATGTTGTGAGTTCTGTTTTGAAACAAGGTGTGGGGTCTAATTTAATCTCTGGTAAGTGTCTGTGTCATTTAGTAGTCTGAGTACTTCTGTGTTGTAATTACCAGTGTCCATGATGACAATTCCGCCTCCTTTATCTGCTGGTTTGATAATCAGTTGTTTGTTGTCCTGTAGTGTTTTAAGTGCAGATTTTTATTCCCTGTTTAGGTTGGCTGGTTTATGTGTGTACCTCCATGTGCGTTCAAGTTTATCTAGATCATCAATTACTAAGCACTCAAAGGTTTGAATGTATTGTCGTTTGAGGTAACTGGGGTTGAATTTAGATGGGGGTTTGAGGTTAGAGTGTTTGAAACTGTCTATCTGAGTAGTGAGTGAGGTTTCTGCAGGGGTTTTGGAGAAGTATTTTTTTAGAGCGAGCTTTCTAATGAACCGTTGTAAGTCTTGATAGACCTCAAATTTATTGGGTTTATTGTTGGGGCGAATTTTAGGCCTTTATTAAGTAATGATATTTTGACATTGCTGAGGGAATGGTTGCTTAAATGGAATATTCCTACTGGTTGGGTTTCGTTGTCTGGGGGGTGGGGGTTTTGGCAGTGTGATGGTTGGATGATCTCTTTATTTTGGTCTGATTTACTCCTCGCTTTTCTCTTCGAGTCTTTCTAGTTTTCTCTTCTATGCTGGTGTTTTGTTTTGACTGTCTGGAGTGTGTGTGTGTTCGACTTGGTTCTAAAAAGGAACACATGACTCTGAGAGGTTGGTGTCTGGTAGTGGAGGTAAGGTTACTACTGGTTGGTCATAAGGTATGTCAGGTAATTGGATGGGTTTGGTACTTAGTATGTGGTGTCTTATTTCCATTTGTTTTGTGATGGTATTTGAGAGATCAAAGAGTTCTGTCGAGAGATCTATGGAGGTTTCTAAGTCAACCATGTGTAGCAGCTGAGTGAGATCTAGATCTAGCCAGCCCTTTTCGAATGAGTCTAGGATTTTGCTGGTTTACTCAGATTCTTCTTCTGTGTCGTAAATGGAGATGGAGGTGATTGTGTCTTCTAGAGAGATGTCGGAGCTAACTGAGGGAGTGTTTGGAGTCATTTGGATTTCTGGATGTGGGCCTGTGCCTTCTGTTGTGTGAAATCTAGTCATATATTGCTGGTAAGTGAAAGTGAAAATTTTTTGTAGTCTATTTGATTGGTTGTGATGAGCCAGGGGTGCTTAAGTGGGGGTACAGTCGGGTTCTCAGGCACCTCTGTTGTGCGTTTATGGGCCTGGATGCTACTTTTGATGGTTTTCTTAATGTTCCCTGCTTTTGTGTGTTTAGTCGTGTATACCTTTCTGCTCTGTTTTTTGGACTTTCCTAGTTGGTCCCTAAGCGCCTTCTATTTTTTTATTTCTATTATTTTATTCTCAACCCTTTGTAGTTTGTCCTTAGTTAACTGCTGTAATTGTTTATCGCTTTCCTTGTCCTGAAAAATTGTCAAAGCCTGTTCATCTATTTATACATACTACCAATAAGACTAGCCCTGAATCCCACCTGCTTTCACTCTTCTTTGTTAACATATAGTAATCCTCGGTTGATCATTAAATTTTAATTTGGCCCATTTCAATGAATACTGCATCCCCTTTTTAAACCCAACTATTAGTGTCGGTCTTTTAATTTAATTAAGGTGCACTTGGCTGCCTGGTGCATGATTGGGCACTATGCCGTTTGCTGTTTAAAATAACACAACAAGGTAAAGGTAGTAGTCCATCATTTCCCTACCTTACTGTACATTCACTTGGTGTGGTAGTAGTTGCAATTTCAAGCACATTTGTGTTACTACGGTCCTGGTGAAAATCCATCATGTCTACATAACATGAGCATCCCAATGATGGTAGTCATAGTGCTTCTTCTACATCACTATTAAAAAAAAAAAAGATAATGGGTAGGAAAAGGATGCGAGAAAGGGGACTCCAAAAATAAATATATTTTGTTGATCCTTCAAAAAAAAATCACCTTAAAGTAGGAAGGAAAAAGAAAGCAGAAGATTGGCAACATGCTTTTCCACCACATGCAAAGGAAAGGAAAGGCTCAGACCATGGCCATTTAAATGATATTATTTTAATAACTTGCTCCATGTTTCCATGTTTCCAATTTACTTTACCTTACACTAATAACTTCTTTCTTTAATTACACTAACTTAATTACTTCACTTACTACAGGGTCAGATAGTTTATTAAACTAACCCCCTGCCTGTCACTACTGTGCCACTATGTTTCATGGGTGTACTATATTCTTTTACACTGCCGTATGTTTATGCTGCTGTGTTTATGCTGCTGCTTTGTCACCTAGATTAGCCAGCCTCGCTGCAGCCTCTGGCCAATATTAGTGAATACATTATTGTGAACCATGAGGTGCTCCAAAATGACTGGAAATGAAAGTTGTTGATGTTAGTAATACCACAGGAACAAAAACAAGTACAAATGACATGATTTTAGCAGTTTTTAACAACTTAAAATCCCCCCAAAAGGCTGTTTTTTTAAACTAAAACTAGAACCAAAACAAGCCAAGAAGGTTTTTGCATATCTCTATTACCCAGTAGCCATTGTGGACCATATTCAGTGATCCATTTTTGCGGGTAGGTCCGGGCATATTTTTACAATCTGATGAACTGTGCATGCGTCGTAACTAAATTTACGCAATCTACGTTGATTTTACACATTAGGCACGGACTTGTGAATCGCACGTGAGAAAATATGTACAGAAGGGCGTGGTTATAATCCGTCCGGAGACAGATACATGTAAGTGGGTGGCGGGAGGCATTTAAATGACCTTTTGATGGCGCTGTGAGGGCACGGTTAGATAGATACGCATATACGGAATGATTATACGCTCAGAAATGCACACCTAAAGATAAGGGGGGTCGAGGCACTCGTAAGTCACCGTCAACCCGTCTGGTGAGGGGAGTGTCATGGATGTTGACTTGCAACTTCAGTGCATATAATTGCGTACTTTTAGCAAACGGATATCTGAATTCGGTCCTTTATCTGTAAAATAACATGCAGATAAGCCACCTGTCCCAGAGTCTCCATCCACTCTGCACCCCTAACTGCAGAATATTAAATGATATTTGAATTGTTATTTGTATAGTAAACATTTGCAGTTGAGTGTAACTTGCTATCTGGTAAACCAATTGTGAGTGTACAAAAAATGCTTTTATCTCTTGCCTGATCAATATATCACCCCAAGTAATTCAATATAACGTCTGTGTTATAGGTCTGGATAGGTGCTGGAGTTCTACCAAGTTTACCATGGTAGCATTAACATTATCCCCACATTGACCTTGGGTGCAACACAAATAAAAATACATTTCTGCTACAAGTTAATGAGTACCATAACGGTTTCTATGGGACAAGAAAAGCTGTGTTACATTAGCCTGTTCCTTTAAAATATAAATGATGTAATATTACAATATCAGTAGTGAATAATTGTCCTGTGATTTTTTTCTGTAGGCATATCAAATATGCTTGCTATGATTAGACTTACCTCTGTTACTTTAAGTAGATGCAATAAGTAAGGTAGTTTTGTATGAATTTGCTTTACAGTCAAATCTACTTTCACATAAAATGGTCATCAGGATTTCTCTCATATAAGCATGGAGAAAACGGAAGACAAAATATATCTTAAGTAAAATGAATCTGGCTGATGTGAACCACAATGCTGACAATAAAGCATATGATTTTACATTTCACTTGCTTCCTCAGCAACATTGTAAAATCTATGCAACGTTATAGTCTATTTTATGTGGAAATGGCATAAAATCGCTTCAAATAACAGGCTAAGCACCTCAACATATCACCCCTGATCATGGCACATGAGTGGATATGAAATGTTTCCTTTGCACTTTTAAGGTGATGAAAAGGACAAGTAGGTCTTGGTTAAATCAGCTAGATTTGATGTGATGTCACAGCCTTTGGCTAAACATAGATTGACTTAATTCTCTCAATAATGAACTTTGGTCCAAAGCATTTAACAACTAGAAGAGAGAGAAGTCTAATAAAACAAAGACAATCTCCTCATTCAGGTTATCTTGACTATGCTGCAGGGGAAACATAGAAATATTTTTTTAATCGAGATTCTCTGCAGCAGCTCTTTCCAAATGCCAGTATCCATCACTGATGACTGGATCAATAGCTATGTTTTGGCCCTAGCCTCCTACGAGAGATGGCATGCCATCAGTGACAGACAAATATCACAGTTAAGCAAAATATCCAGCCAGACCTAGTAACATTTTTATTGATTTTTGTTGTGCAAATAATGTCTTTTTGGGCTGAATAAATGGCTTTGAGCCAAACAGTCATTGTTTATGATTCCAAGATGCAATAAAGGGACAGGAAATATATTATAACCAATGTCTCAAGGCGCACAACATAATCATCCTTTGGTGGTGAAAAACTATCTAAGTGCAACCACGAGTGCATATTTATCTATACTTAAAGGTACCTGTAGGACTTGCAAATCTTATACAAAATGTCCTCTTTGGAAACTGATGGCATTGCTCCCTGACCTATTGAACAACTACTAGAAAGCTCAATACTGCAAAACAATTTGTTTTGTTTCCGACAAATAAAATATCAGACTTAAAATAAGACAGAAATATGACTTGCAGTGCAGCTTAAACCACCATATATATTTCTTTAAAATATTACAGAATATTATCAACGTTTGTTTTAACTTCATTTTTGCTATGATAGTTGCATAAAATAATAATTTTGTAAAATGAAAATGTCAAAATGAAAATTCTCATACATTGGTGTACCTAAATTCCACCCTGGGAGAGTTAAGGTTACACTTAGATAATTTAATGTTTAGTAAGTGTTGAATTTTTCAGAAATATGTATAATTTAATGAGCGTTTCCATGGCTAGCACACTTGACTGCATTTACATGTATAATGTGTGGCTTAGCGGCAGAGGGATACAGGAGACGTAACAGCCGAGCAATAGAAAAGAATGTGCATCTTGGAAAATGTTTACCATGTAATCCACTGGAAAAAATATATATATTATCAGTTTAAAAAATGCATAGGTGACAGGCAAATGCATTCTGACAAATGTTGCCAGCTTAAATTTGTTTAGCCCACAAGGCATGTCTGTTCAGACATGTAAAGAATTAACTATTCTGGCCTAGAGGCCTCTACTGGACCTAGGCCCACTCATCCTAAGCATAAGATAGTGCCACATTTTTCTACAGCCACAGCAGGAACACCAGGGTTATACGGCTAGTCAAGTCATATACTTGGTTTATTTCATTATTATTATTGTTATTATTATTATTATTATTATTATTATTATTATTATTATTAACATTTATTTATAAAGCTCTACAAGGTATCCACAGTGCCAGTAGAAGTCTTGGATGTGCTGTACAGTGAGATGAAGAATATACAAATTACATATAGGGTACAAATGAAGCACAGCCTTGTGAGTGCTTACTGTTATCCAGTTTGTGTGTGTGTGCAGTATATATATCCATCCAATCTCTCCCCCTAACATGTATCCAGTCTTCCAATATTTTCCCCTTGTGTGTCTCCAGTATCCCCATCATGATATATGTCACTCTTGTATGTCATCAGCCTTCAAATATTTTCCCCTCATGTCTCTCTAGTCTCCCAATATTCCCTTTCATGAGTCTCCAGCCTCCCAATATTCCCCCTTGTGTGTCTCCAATCTCCCCAAATTCCCCTTTATGTCTCTTTAGCCTCCCTATATTCCTCCTTATGTGTCTCCAGTCTCCCAATATTCCACTTTTGTGTCTATAAGTCCTTTACTTTACTTACCTTTGCTCTTTCCTCCTTCCATCTGCTGCTCTTCTCTGCAGCGTGTTCTCTCTCCTTCCACGTGACGCTGGCATGACATAATGAAAGATTAGTTTAGACACTTACAACAACCTAAACCTCATTTTGGTTCAGCACTGCTTTCTCGCCTTCATCCAGCTCAAACCAGGCTGCTGTAGGTAGTGTCTAGTAGAGAAGATAAACAACAGTGAGATAAAAAAGTGCCCACAAAGAGGTCCATTCAGATGATAGACACAATGATTATTTCCTGGGCAGAAGTGTCCTAAGAGAAGTAGAAAACTGTCCTGTGCAGGTCCTGGACACCACGGGGATCTACATCTCCCTGAAAGACACCTACACACCACATACAGGACCACCAGTGAGCGCTATCCACGATACAGAACATCTGTGAGAATTCTCCTTAACCAACAGACTTTACTGAAAGGTATACCAGAATACGAAATAACGGCTAGCACATTATAGACCTGATTCACGCTTAAGAAGATCTGGCTTTTTAAGTGCGGAATCTCCCGAAATTACCTACTACGCATGCGTAGGGGGCAGGACAGGTGAGTTAAGTGCAGTTTTGTCCACACCTAACTCACTCTTAAGTGTGTATACGGTCCTATTTCATTAACTTTACTTCATGATTATATTGATTTCACTGAATACACCTTAAAACTACTAAGTGGACTAATACCCAAGTTATCTATTCATTCACTTGCAGTTTTTGGCACAGCAACAGTAACATTTTATCCAAATACTTATTATTAAAGACACTGTTTTATGTCAAGAGCTCTCTTGGGCAAAGTTATACACTAAGGGCCTGATCCAGACCTACGTTAAGACGCCAGCCAGCAGCGTAAGATCGGCTTAAAAGCCGATCTGCGCATGTGCCGGACAGATGTTACCCGGCTTTACTACGGAAACACCTGATCTATGATCGGGCGTCCATACTATCACCGTAGTAACAGCTGAGGGGATGTCCCTCGCCATTACGACGCTCAAGTTAGTGTAGGTGGAAGGGGGGGGGGTAGGTGAATGAGGGAGGGAGGGGTTTGCAGGCATACGCTCCTGTGCGAGCATATTTTTCCTTCCTTAGGTCGGCTGAAGTTAGGGTAGCCTTCAGTCGGCGTAAGTGAGGGAAAATACGGGAGAGTGCACGCCGATACGCTGTGCTTTACTAAGCACAGCGCATCAGCGTAGGTCTGGATCAGGCCCTAAACCACAGCTCTTAATCATATCTCCAATAATTAGCTAGTTACATCACTTAATTACATAATTAATGCTAATTAATAAGACCATATCGGAATTCCAAGGCTTTTAAGACACAGAACAAACAGAATGCTGCATAGAAGTTTGAAAAAGGGCATACAAGCCTGAAATGCGTCAACCGGTAGCATCTCTAGTGCTAGTCTCCATTCTCCCAGTGGTCTCCAACAATGATTGATTAAACACCCTTCCAGGCTGAACAACAGTAAATCTCCACACGTGATGGTACACATTTCTATCTCCCAGTATGGTACTGACTTTATTCGATTTTATATTATGAATGGTTTTTCAGTATTTTTTAGTATATGCATAAACAGTGTACTAATACATTATTATTCTATTTTTCTTCACATATCCTTCTTTCCCTGTTCCTTTCCATTACCATTTAGTGAAGAGGAAAGTCAATAATTTAGGATTTAATGTTGGACTTTATGCTGTTCATTTTTAGCAAAGAAATTACTTACATTTTGTTTATTTTCATTTGACTATTGCCAACACTTTGCACATTTCATTCAGGGTACACCAGCACCCTTAAAAACACATACTCCCATACACTGTTCTGAAATTATGGAGGACAAAGAAGCTCTTTTAGCCCTGAAAGATACAAATAATTCAAAAAAGAGCAAGTCTGTTAACAACACCATTCCGTAAAATAGGGAAACTGGATATAGAGGAGCAGTGAGCAAGCAATATAATATTATAGGTATTACTGAGACATGATAGGATTATACACATGACTGGGCAGTAAACTTGGAGGGGTATACTCTCTTCAGGTGGGAGAGGGTAAATACATTTTAAGGAGAGGTATGTCTTATTTACAAGTTAATTGATGATAATATGAGGCATTGTGGATGGAAATTTCCAGCAGAGGTAAAAGTTGCTGATAGGGACATGCAATAAAGTGTCAAATATTAGTTTGATTGAGGAAGACCAACTTCTATAGCAAATTGAAAAGGCTGCACACCTAGGTCAAGTTTTAATTATGGGTGAATTTTATTATCCAAAAATTGAGCAAAGTACAAAGACTTGTAGTACAGTTGGGGGCAACAGGTATCTGAGCACATTAAAAGACCATTACATGTCCCAAATAGTAGTGGAACTAACAAGAAAATTGACTATACTGGACCTAGTAATAACAGTGAATGGAAACCAGAACTAATAAAGTCAGGGAATTTAAATGTGTCATTTGCATAAGTCCCCTGACAAGTATCATTTGCAGATGGACGTAGATCATTACATAAAAGTTAAGGTAGGGTTCTGGACACTTAAGTGTCCATAACTGCTAACAATAGAGGAGAGTAACGGGGGCATGCACTCCCCTCTACCTTCCATAATTTCAGATCCCCGGATGTAAAATGCATGGGGGTCTGGTTCCAGCCCAGTGATGGTCTCAATTCAAATTAGTTTCCAGAAGTAACAGTATAAGGGATCAACTAGGACTTCAAATTTTTAGAAAGATACATGCATAGACGGGGATGCAGTGTTTGAGGGCAAAAATACAGAAGAAAAGTGGGCTATCTTTAAAATGTAATGGAGGAGTGCTTGTAGTCAATAGACATAGCAATAGAGCTCAATGTCTAGCTGCGAGGGCCAATAAAGTATTAGCATGCATAAAAAGGGGAATAAGAAGCAAGGGAAAACAGCATAAATTTGCCACTATATAAATTCTTGGTAAGGGCTCGTCTTAAATATGCAGTACAATTCTGGGCACCACTCCATAAAAAGACATTTTGCAACTAGAAAGTGTTCAGAGCGGTTGCATTCTCTGGCAAAAAAATCTAATTTGTGAAATAGGGACATCCAAAAGTTCCTTTTTGGATGTCCCTATTTTGAATACTTACCAGTTTCTACTTTTTTTTCAGAATGTGTAAGTATGTGGTTTGGCATACTTCACCCATTCTCCTTCAGAAATACCGCCGTCAACTATATCCCTCCGCCGACGCTATTGCCGGACCGAGGGAAAGATGAGTAACCTCTCTGTGTGGGGTAGGGAGGTTTAGGGTCAGGCTGCAGGGGAGGGAGGGTTAGGGTCAGGCTGCAAGTAAGGGAGGGTTAGGGTCAGGCTGCCAGGAAAGGACAGTTAGGGTAGTGAGAGGGGAGGGTTAGGGTTAGAATTAGGGAAAGGAGTGGGGGACTATTTTTACTTAATTTTCGGAGCACCGAAAGCTCGGTACTCCGTGGATCGATTGCAATGCCTCCTCGAGGCATATGCAATCAAAATCCCAGCCAGTTCTAAACTGAAATCGAAATAGGGCAGTTCTAACTGGGGACCCACACCCGTTCAGAGAAGGGTACAAAATTGAAAAAGGGTATGGAGTCATTGAGTTATGAGAAAATTCTAGACAGTTTAGGCATGTTTACTATAGAAAAGAGGCATCTAGAGGAGATATGATTATCATATATAAATACATTAAGGGTCAATACAGAGAACTTTCATGGGAACTTTTTACCCCAAGGATTGTACACAGAACACATGGTCATCAGTTTAGAGGAAAGAAAGTTTAATAACAAGCAAAGGAAGGGATTCTTTACAGCAAGGGCAGTCAAGATATAGAATTTACTGCCAGAAAAGGTTTTGATGGCAGATTCAATTGATATGTTTAAAAAAGGGTTAGACAAGGGTTTTTTTGTGGTATTCAAGGTTACAATCAAAAGTAAAATGAAGGAATTTTTCCAGATTGAAAAAGATTTGCAGTTGCATCATCTAGATCAATTTCTACAATAAGATAGGAATTGCAGGAGATCCATAAAGTTTGAACTTTATGCGCTTAAGAGTCCCATAGGGCTTCCTTAACTAAGAAGGAAATGAAGATCTCTTCCCAGCATCTTCTTAAACTTGAATACGATCCTATGTTACTATGTGAGTATGTTAATTAACCAAATAACCAATTTGTGGGATATTAAACAGGAGTTTAAATTCCTCATTTATTATCAGTCAGCAGTTTCAGAAAGAGAAAGCCTAAAAAAATATTAGTTATTGACTGATTGATCCTCCAGACCTCACTTTCTACCAGGCGACCTTGACGGACTCATACCTTTGCTTGCCACCACAATAGCTGCCTGAGCTGTCATTAGCATTTTTACCACTGTGAGAATACAGGTTCTTCAGGTGACTCAGACATGGAGTATATGGAATCCAAACAGGTTTATTCCAAAACAAGAGTGATGGCATTATATGAAGCCCAGCACAAGCAACAATCACAAGTCCCACAGTGATTAAATAAGTCCAAGTAAATCCAGGGGTAAGGGTTCCAGAATGAATATCTGGCAGAGAATCAACTCTTAGCCGGGCTGTCTGAATAGTAGGCGCCAACACCAATGTCCCCCAGAGTTTCAACTGACCTGTGTCCCACTCAATTCACCCTTTTCCGTAGTCACAATTACCATGCATTGGGTCCTCCTAGGGGCAGGGGCTCGGTAGCTTGAAAAGGGGCATTGGTCAGGGGACATCTGGGGGGGAGGGTTAAGGGTTTGAGTGTCCATCTTGGAGGACTCCCTGCTGAGATTTTGCCAAGAACATTGCCCTAAGCCTGGGCAAACCTTTTGATGAAGATAACCTCTGCCCCCTTGTAGATCTCAGATAGGGAGCAGATACTCCCAGAATTAACCCTTAGCAGTCATTTGTGATGTCACACACACTAGTTTCCTGAAGAGAAAGGAGGGGGAATACATATACTCAAGTCCCCCCTCATCTCTTCCTGTGGGCAGAAGGGATGTGTTCATCATATATGGCCTTCAAGCAGAGAGGGGAGGGGGATCAATGCAGCTTCAATATCCTGTAATCAGGCTAATCTCTAATAACAAACATATCACTCATTACACACACAATAACTACATAACACAATCTACTATATCTACAGAAACTCCATATTACACAGGTACCAGGTATCACACACAATTTCCCTGGATAATCAACAGGGCTTAAAAGTACAGACTGGGTATGGATTGGGATAAGGGGTAACTTTAGTTCCCTCCCCCAGTGTGTTTCTTAACCATATTTTATCATTCCAACGACTACCTTGTTTTGGTGTAAAGTTCCATTTGGGTATTTTTTTATTCTTTTATCTTTTGGATTGTAGTGGAATTTTAGTGTAAACTTTTTTTTTTACATTCTGTTTGTGACAACCACGTTATTTTTTATAATGAGAGTTTCTCCCTTTGTCACTATGTTCAGTCCACTCTTTGTAAGTGCCTCTCTGATGACATGTAGTTAACAAAAGTGAGAATAATGAATATTTAAGATAAAAACAACAGCAGAATACTCAAACTGTGTCATGGATTCTAGGTTTTGTGGACCTGTCTCAGGATCCAAGGGCAAGGAAGACTGAGCAGATTTGAAAGTGAAAGCTGGCAGGTTTAATAGGTGACTTGCGCATGAACAATCATAAATGCAAAGGCACAATAACGAGAGTCTTTAGTGAAACTGGGTTGGGTCCTGATTGCTGGGCAGCTCGGCTGGATTGCTGAAGAAGCTGGACCGGATGGCTGAGCAAGCTGGACCGGATGGCTGAGCAAGCTGGACCGGATGGCTGAGCAAGCTGGACTGCAGGACACTGAACTGGACTTGGACCTCTGGATCTGGATTGCAGGATGCTGGACTGGAGTGCAGGCTGCTGGACCGGACCAGGATTGCAGTATAACCAGGATCAGGATGGCAGTAATCCAAGAGCAGTGGTGCAGGTAATGCTGGAGCAGAGATGCAGGTTATGCAAGGCAGACAGGTCTGGATTCAAAGTAACAGGGTAACCAGGATCAGAAGATGGAGTCAGGATGCAAGCTCAAGACAGCCAGACATCTTGAATGAACAAGTTGTTCTGACAATGCATGAACTGTGTATAGGGTTTAAATAGCCCACCCAATGCACAGATTGGCTGGAGGAATCATGTGTGCTGCAGAGGAGAATCTGAGAGGCTGTCTGGAATCACCTGACAGGAGGCAAGATGGTGACGCCCATGCACTAGAGAGGTAATGGAGCAGAGGCCTAATCCCAGACACAAACAAGCACACACGCTGTAATGGAGACTTTGCAGGAGGCTGCCACCTCTGGAAGTGGCACCTCTGGAGGGCTGGAGAGCTGCAAAATGTGGGGGTCACTGACAGACGGCTCGTGGTCAGGTAAGTGCGGCGCTTGCCACCGCAGACCGTGACAAACTGAATCCATTTATCACTCACACTGGTATCAGTTTTTATTAATATCTCTATTTCATTAGTAGTTCTGTTTCACCCCTCACCCTCCTTTTGTGACTTAGCTTTTCCATACCTATAAAGCTGAAGTAATGTGCACATGTGTTTTCACCTTATTTTTAAGTGGAAGTGCAACAAGATACTGTAGAACAGGAGAGAGCACAGAACGATGGATGCAGAGCTACCCTTTTACCCATGTTCCCTTTAGTGTGCTCAGTGCTAGTGGAACATGGTGTTCCACTCTTAATTAGAAAGGGACTTGCACTTCCTTCTAAAATTTTACAACAGTTTAGAGGCTGGTGTGAGAATAAAACGGGGGAGCTTATCATCACATTTCACTCCTCAAGAAAATAAGGGATCCCTGCTAAGGTCATGGCCATCACCACCCTCAAATGCCCTACTGAGTTCTTTCCACAGGTTGCCTAGGAGAGACCTAACAAGCTCCATAGCTCTATTAGCATTCAAACCCCAAAAGGTCATTCAAGAGATTAGGGGCCTGATTCAGAGGCGGAAAATAAGAACTTAAAGTTACACCTGGGCTAAACCATGTTGATTTAAGGGGAGTCAAATTTCATGTGTTGCAATAGTATTATAGTTAAAAGGTTATGTTTCCCAGCTCAAGTCTAATTAGCAGTTTAAAAGTGAAGCTGATCAGGTATCTGTGTGCAATAAGTAAAAGCAAAGCATTCTCCCTTCATGCATAGAATAAAATTAACTTGACTACCCCTGAAATCAACATGGTTTTGCCCAGGTGTAACTTTAAGTTCTTATTTTTCAGCCTCTGAATCAGGCTCTAAGACCTAATGGTACACCATGTGGGTGTTTGGGGCCAGTGGTCTTAATGCCAGGTTTACCATGGCTGCCTGGCATAGTAGCTAACCCCCATGAAGTCCACGGGGCCAAGCAAGATTGAGGACTTCTGCCCCTTTCCTTAGGGAACACCTGCCGGTAGGATGTGACAAATGAGGAATATTGACTGGATGCCAATTCCTTCAATAGAGAGAAGTGTCTAGATTCCTCCCCTCTCTGCCAAGCCCTAAACACCATTCATTAGAAAGCCTGACCCCTGCTGCAGCAAGGTTTCTGTCTGGGGAATTCAGTCACCCTTCCTTCCCTGGCCAGCCTGTAATGCACCCTCATCTTACACAGGAGAGAAAAGAGATAGGGAGAGAGTAAGAAAGTAGATATGGGTTGGCTGCTGGTGACAGGGGGGCTATAGAAGAAGAGGAGACAGTGCTGGGAGGAATAGGAGGACCAGAGAGAGAGCACAAGTAGTAAAGGAGAAAGAGGCAAGGAAAAAGATATATCTACAGGGATGAAAAGGCAGAATAAAATTATACTTATTTTCTCTTGCAGTAGCTTCTGCTGCTGCCTGAAAGTTCTGCAGTTAATGAGGTCACATGTCCCAGGTGATGCTTAATATGCTTCACCTCTTGACATCAAAAGACTGCTGCCTGCACCTGTCCTGCTCCTATCAAAATTAACAGAATCTTTTCACAGGTAAATTTAACACCCACAGACTTAAACTACCTGCCTGATGATGTTAATGCTTCTCAGCCTAATTGGATCCTCAGGTGTTCTTCTATATTTAAGAAGGTCTATGCATAATTTAGAAATGTATTACATTTATTAAATGTATGACTCAAGTAAGCCACCATATATCTCCTGGAGTTTTGCTTAAGTGTTTTCTAAATTTCAGAATTATCCATTTAAATTACATTGTATAGCTGTGTATGACTCTAATGCATAGACATTTTGTTAAGTGCAGGAGTCAGCATTAGTACAGGGAATGTGAATAAATATACTTGACTAAGAGAGAATGCCCATTGGGAACTCAACCCAGCCACTTTGTTGGAAGTGTCATTCCTCTTAAGACAAGAATAATTACATACACCTATAAGTGCTTGAAAAAGCATGCTTGGGTAGGTTAGGTGATGAAAGCAGTTCCTATTATAAAAGCTATATACATATTACTTTGGTAATTGAAGCAAACCCCTTCTAGCTATAAAAGAGTTAAGTTATAGACATTAGTATATTTGCAAATAACCAACGTATTATTCCCACTTGGAAACAGTAGGAACAATATAGTAAATAATTATGTGTATCATTGTCTTTATCTGTCCTTGTAGCCTGTTTTATGTTTAGAATTATTCTAGTGAATTTGTATAAATAGACAATTTACTGAGCACTGTAATTAAAGCACAGCTGCTGGAGTTTTTTATGGCAACAAACATAACTATGTGATTGTTTAATTAAAAGTTGCAATCATATTCATGGGACTAGATTTATAGAGAAACAGGGAAAAACTAAGAATAATGGACCGGATTCAGAGCTACACATCCGTGTGAAAATCACACGGATGCAAAGCTATTTAGTGCAACTGCGTATGCACAAAAGGCGCAAGGAAGTCGGATTGCTGGCAGAGTTTATGGTATCCGCCAGCATCCGATTCCGCCTGCAAAAGGGGGTGTGCCAGGATATTTAAATGAGAAAAGCTCTGTTTTTCTCATTTAAATACTCCGTGCACACTAGTCTGCTGGATGCGGAAAAAGCCCTACGATTCCACCAGCTCAGGGCTGGCGGAATCGTAGAGGCAGCGCACTGGAGCTGAAAAAAAAATGTTTAAAAAAAAAAAAACCCTGTTTAGTTTAAAATTAACCCCTTCCCCCGGCTGCCCCGCCGCCGCAACCTATGTGTAAAAAATAAATAAATAAACTCCCGGTCGATAGTAGAACTACAGGCACAAGCATGCCCATAAATGACAAGGCATGCTAGCGCATGTAGAACTACTATTGGCAGCATGCCCAGTTCCAAATCTCTATACATGGCACATACAGTGCCCGCTCCCTAAAAAAAAACAACGCTCCACGTGCCCCCACAAAAAAAAAAATACATTCCACAAGTGGCCCTTAAGACAAACCAATGTCACATATGTCTGACATAAATACAAAACATTGCCACATATGCACAACATACATAAAATACCTAGCCAAATATGCCCCTCAATAAAGTAAAAACATCACGAAATATGCCCCTCAATAAAGTAAAAACCATAGCCACATATGCCCCTCAATAAAGTTAAAACAGCACCACATATGCCCCTCAGTAAAGTAAAAACCATCACCACATATGCCCCTCATGAAATTATGGTAATTTACAATAAGCATCCAACTTGAAATATGAAGCTTTGAGATTGGAAATGCATTTTAAACTAAAGAGCGTGCAACTTGTAATTGCAATTAACTTAGCAGCACGCAAATGCAAATGCTCGTTTCTTCTAGTTAAAATTCATTACCAACTTTTATTTTTAATTATGTCTAAGATGCATTTAGCCTTTTCATACCAATAAAGCTGAAGTAATATGCACACATTGGTTTGCCTGCTTTTTCTTTACATAAAATGGACCTGATACAGATCTGCGCTTACATGTATTTTTTGACTGGAAGCGCTGCGAGATTGCGCTTTGTGCAGAACAGGAGAGAGCACAAAAAAATGAACGCAGAGCTACCCATCTGTCTGTATTTCGTTTGCTCTGCACTAATGAAACAGGTTGTTCCATAAAACGGAAGATATATTAATTCATTACACTACTTTAAACTCCACATGCTTGATGCACGACTCGGTGACCACCCTTCAACCCCTTTAATCATATAAAAAACCACAGACACCAGGATGGGCTCTATAAAATTTTTATTGACTAATATTTTTGTTTATTAACTTTATCCCTACTTTTGATGGGGGCAGAATAAAGCAGATTCATAAACGAAATGAGATATCAATTTTAGCAATATTAAACCTTTATACATTCAACAATCAACCTCTGGCGCACACTCCTTCCGCTTTGGCGTAAACCAAACTTGAGACCGCCCGTCCACCGCGAATCTCGCTCAGGCCGATCCTTAAATACGGCCGAGAACCTTAAATGCTTCCGCAAACCGCCTCAGCTCATCCGCCACCTGCGCCAATGATAAAACATATCATAAACATCAAAGCATAAACCAATGAAACTGCTTTACCGCCGAACACACACCTAATCAATTACCAAAAAAGGGGAGGGAGGGAGGGAATTTCCAGACGAAGGACCAGGACCACCCCTTTCCAAGGACTTTTAAGAAAACACTGCCTAACCAGCCCCTCCCCCCTCAGGCTTCCAGCCAATGACCCCCCAAAGGTGAGTGGTACCACCGAGTCGTGCCCACCCAGTGGGTTTAACCCCACTATGGTTAAATTCTTAACCCTTCGTTCCCCTTTTCTGCTTAGTAACTGAGGACCTGATCCAGACTTTAAAAGCGATAGCTGATTTACGCAAGCTGCAAGTCTGGAGATAGCACACCAAATAAAATATACATACTATAATATATGTAGAGTATGTCAGGGATTTGGAGATGCAGGACAGCTGTCAGGAAATAGGGGGCCGCAGTGCCCCAGACACTATGTGATGTCATTGGTGACGTTACATAGGAGTGTTGCGCTGTGGACCTGCTTTAACATCGGCCCGTGCACAGGGAAGTTGTTCTTTGCACATTGGACCGCTACTCGGCGGGTCCCCATCAGCTCCAGGCCTGGAACAATCTGTCTCACCCTGATGGTGGCCCTTTGGAGATGGCACACTATATGCTCTATACCCAGATATACCCCAAATATATTAAAGTATGTGGTATTTCCAGACCCCAAATATACTGTACTCCACATGCAATACAAACATTTGGAAACCATTACTGCATTTGTCACTGAATTTCCCTCAAAAAGTGAATTATATTCAGGTCTCTGGACTTGATTCATGGTTAAGAAAATGCTACTTTTTAGGTACGTATATTTAAGAAGGGATGTGTAGTACCTTAATATACGCAATTTATGTAGGCCTTTTGAACGGGACAGCTCTGAATCACCATTACGAACCTATTTGTTCTAGGTTCATAATGACTTAAGAAGGAAGGGGCGTGTCAGAAAAAGTTAAGAAGGAATATAAGAAGATTGGGTGGAGGGAGGTATTTAAATGAGGAAATCTGGGCGCAGTTATGCAGAAATGTTCATAATTAGCCGCCCTACGCACACAACTAAGAACCTAAGGATAAGGGGAGTCGCCTTGCTACTAGTTGCGTATAATTAAGAACCTAGAGCCTGATTCACAGTTAAGAGTGAGTTGCTCTTTTACTCACTTTTCCAGCCCCTAACATGCCCCTCGTTTTTACGAGTGCCATAGGGCTACCTTATCTAACCGTGCCATGTCTGTATGGACATTGCCTCTCCCCACCTTCTACGCATGCATAGTAGGTCATTTAAGCTAAATATGCACTTAAGAAGCACAAGCTTCTTAAGTGTGAATCAGGCCCCTAAAGCCTTCTTAATCATGTATCATGTCCTCTATCTAGCATGTCTATTTACTACAAGTATAAGATGTAAACTGTACTATTTAGTATGCGATGGAATGAGGATGGAATTTATACCAATAACAACCCTTTGCCTCTTAGTTGTAAATGTATCACATCAAGTCATGCCAGCTGCAGCAAATGCTGAAGACATTAGATTCCTAAGGCATCTTTCTCAGCAGCTTGTGCAATAAGAATCCTTAATACAGTTTATTTAGGAACATGCGGTTTCTCATTGAACATTTCTCTGACAAATATTTTGCCTCAGGGATCACAATTTAAAATCTCAAACAATAAGTTGAGTGTGATTGAAATTCTTATTTTAATTATAGAAAACATTTGTGGTATGATATGTCAGACTATAAGATAAAAAATATAATAATATAATATATGCTGCTATTAAAAGAAAGTTTTCATATATCTAAACATTAATAAAAAACAATAAGGAAAGTGACACATAAAAGAAGAATGAAAACGGGAATATATTGGGTTTTTTTTTAAATATAATAATTTCTAAATTATTTTTCTTTCTCAAATGTGTCGTCTCAAAAGACATATTGTGAGAACGGATCCTAATATAATAGTAAGACACTAGTGGACCTCTGCAATGCAGAAGCTATGGAGGCCCGCTATAGGGTCGCAGTGCAATCCTCATTAGCGGAAGTACAAGGGTAAACACACCCTTTACATTAAGCACTTTCAGCTACAAGGACCCTATCTTAACATTTACGCACCCGTGACACAGAAAATGGGGCCAGTGTATAAATGAGGATCGTATGAAAGGACTTGGCCAAGCCCTTTCTGTATGATTTAAATACCTCCCCCCCCTTCCACCATGTGGACATGCTATAAGCATACCACCCTGTCCTGCCCCACCTTCAGAATGACTTCCTCCAGCAAGGAAATCTGGATCTTGAGGATCCAGATTGATGGTGGAAGTTGGTAGAATGACGAATGTGGCTATTTTCTGCACGCAGCATGTGTAATGCAGGAAAAGGTATTGCCCTTACGTATGATCTTCCATTATGAACGAGTCCCTTATGCATAGGGGAATGTGCGCAAAGGTAAGGTTCAGGGCTCAGACGCTCCATATCTGGGAGGAGAGTGCATTACCCTCACACACATGGGTTCTAGGATCGCGCTTAGAATACGTGGAAACTTACATCAGGATCCAATAAATAATTTAAATTAAAGCCTTAAAGTTATATGTGGTATTATTTACGTCAGCCTTCTCAACTTTTTTTTTGCCATAGGAGAACCCTTTAAAAAAATTAAGTTTCGGGGAACCCCTGTGCAAAAATGATTGTAAAAGATATTCAAATACTGGGCCATATTCAGAGAACTGTTTTCACGGCGAGTTGCGTGTGTATTTTTGCGGTTTGACTGTGCATGCGTAGTAACTTTATTTTTTTTTTACGTAGACTATACACTAAGTGCCTCACAGACGGACTTGTGAATTGCACTTGGGTACATACAATCCGCACGTGAAAATTTTTATAAAAATGGGCGGGGGGAGGCATTTAAATGAAGGTACATGGGCGCAACTAACATGAATCGCACGTACGGATGACACATGAGCACTCAACTGCTGACGGATAGTTACAAGTGGTCTATGGACTTGTAAGTCACCGACAGCACGGCCGAGAGAGGGGGGTGTCATGGGTGTGAGGGGGTTTGGCCTGCACCGTCCGTGCGTATAACTGCGTTCTTTTAAGGAAACAGTTCTCTGAATACGGCCCATTGTTGGGAACGGTAGACCATAAAAAATCAAGATATTGCAACAATAGAGAATTACATAGAAGGCAGTCATTTGGTAACATATTAAAAAGGATGGTAACATGTCCCCTCTCACCTTTAAATTACTTACACGATCCTGTTACCTATAAATAGCTCCATAAACGCTGCTCCCAGCCCCTTCTCACCTTGAAATGTCACCACAAATGCGCATGGGAGGGATTTGGTATTCCTGAACGGATCTGGACCGCTGAGCCACTCATGTGACTTAAGGCTGCTCTATGGCAGTGTAAGTCACACAATTACCCGAGTGACAGGGGGAGTTCACTCCCCTCTCGTGTGAACCAACAGCTTTCCGTACGTGCGGGGTCTAGATCCGGTTCATAGTGTTAGGACATTGGTCGCCAGCAGCCACACTACCACTGCGCATACCCGCTGTCCTCCTGATTCACCTTCACACAGGCAGAGCAACAGCAGCGATACAACTATATCTCTATTATATAACAAAAGTTAACAGTCCTCAATTGGGGGCATAGAAGAATAAAAGCATAAGATAAGTCCCAAACACACCAGCAAATCTTTAAAGTCCAACTTGTCAATGTCCACTTGTACAATGGCCTTAGTAAATGTAATCCTTGCTCCTTTGAGGGTCTTTCTGATGGAGAGGTCTTGGTTACACAGGATCAGCAAAAAGATCTGGGAAGATCTCAAACTCTTGCAACCGGAATATCTCCTGGTAGAGCATGCCTGACCTGATAGGAGATATCAATCCCCAACACACAGCTCTACAGTACAAAATCAATTCCCAAATCTCCACTAAAAACCCCTCTATGGCTTTTTACCCAGAATACACCTCCACGCACTGAAGAAAGCCCCTCACAGTCCAGGCAGAGTGTTGGACTGGATAATCAACAGGTAAGTGACAGATGTCCATCAATGTCTAAGAGAAAATACAGCTCAGGACACCCCCCTGGTTTTGACTCCAGCCACTCTCTGGCAGACCT
>WWET01002924.1:133126-160996 GCA_011038615.1 Limnodynastes dumerilii | reverse complement strand
AGTGTTTTGTTTGCAATAATAATCATCATTATTATTTTTATAACATCTGCTTTTTTTTGTGTTATTGCCTCTACTTGTATTGAATACTAATACATCCCATATATATATATATAAACACAAGTGTTTGCAATAATAATCATCATTATTATTTTTATAACATCTGCTTTTTTTTGTGTTATTGCCTCTACTTGTATTGAATACATTTGTAATACATCCTTTATTCAGGGCTCCCATCTGGGTGGACAGGCTATGTACAGCAAAATCCTCCTGCGCCCGCTGGTAATGTAGTTCCGCGGCACCCTGCCCTCCTATGTGATGTCACGGATGACGATGTGTAGGTGCGGGGCGACGAGAATGTGCCCCAGCACAAAAAATATCTGGAGGTGGCCCTGTCTCTATTCATTATACACATGTATTAACCACCGTGGAGCGCAGAGCTCTTTTTCATTTGACCCACCATTGCTCCACCTTATCCCCACTCTAGGGCATCAGACGCAGCTCCACTTCCTATCCCTATATCCTCAAGTTACCATTTTGACACTTATTCTTACTTACAATTGTACAAACAATGTTTGCGTTTTAACAAAATAAAATCATTTGTAACATGCAAAGTTGTACAGGCTACTTCACAGCTGCCTATACACATCCGTCTGCATGTTTCAAATGGATGGACTTTTTCTGTACGTTCTATCCAGAATTGCAAATGTCCGAATGATTTGCGTATCCACGGCTCAAAAACTCTTGATCAGGTCCAATCATTTTTTCAATATACACATAGGTAGAACAGAGAATGAGTACATCTTTAGGACATGCAGACATGTACATGCAAATAGACTGAGATTTGAAATGCAGCAGTTTATACATGTTTGCATGTTGCATAATATTCTTATTTTGTATAATTAATAAAAATTGGCTTAATGTATGTGTTGTTTAATTATAATAAACATTTTAAACATAATTATTATTAATTAAATGTTTCTTTTAAGTTAAATAAAACACCCAAACATTTAAATCTATGAGCAAACTGTGCTATGCACTGCTATTCAGTCATATTAAAAAAGAGTCTGTATAATGTAATGTATACCGTTAGTTACTCTTTAATTAGACAGTTTACTGATTGTTAGGTGTGTAAGTCTAACAATGAATAGGGAATTTTATATATTAAAAACTCTTGTGCCAGTCATTTACACTAGACCTGAGCTGGTGCAGGATTTCAGGATTAGTAGTGCAGGGACACATGGCTGCTGCTGTTCTCATAATTACACTATAACTCTCACTCTATAATTCTAATATAGCGGAACACCCCTTTCCACTAACGCAGTGCTCATACATGTGAACAAACACATGATTTATAAAACTTAATAGAGCAAACATTTACCTGTAATATTGGACTGGATTCAGGCTTTCGCTGCTACTAGATTTACCGCTCTGATCACAGGGGATCCAGGGGGGTGAGTTCGAGGGTAGATGAAATGATCCGCCTAAATAGTGCGCTTAAGACAGCCTCACATTCCCTCTCCCACATAGAACAGTTACTTTTAGTGTCCCATTCCGCAAACACAGGCATTTTACGATACTAGTTGTTTGAAAACACACCCTTTTTGCATGTCTAAATCTGATTCATTATTATTGATACATTTTATATAGTCTACATTACTTACTTTACTTTGCCAAATACAGGAGTGTAATAATTACAAAGCCATTTTACTTAAAAACAAACTTTAGCATCTAAATAAATACAGAACATATAACACTATAATTACAAATATAAATTGCTGATGATAACGTGATTTGTTTGGGCATCTAGTAGCAAAACAGAGTGTAATGTTCTAAAAGACTACTTTTTTAACTTAGTGCCAACTCATGATATTATTCAGGTACAACAGAAAAACTAATATAACTATAATAAGACAGGTCACATAGAATAAATTGTAATGCTTCCTTTTTTTTACATAAAATATTGGAAATATAGGAAAGTAATTCTACTGTCTCCCAAAACATTTGACATTTATCGGATAAATAAAATATGATTATACAACTAAAGTATTTAGTATTTCTGGGCTGGAACCCAAGTCTAAATAACAGTGTGATAGTAAAGCTGGTCAGTATCTGTGTGCAGTAAGCAATTCAAAGATATATCCCTGCATGCAAAGAATACAATTACCTTGACTCCCCCTGCAATCAACATGGTTTAGCACAGGAGTAACTAATTTCAATTACTTACTTAAGTCTGGATCCAGCCCTCTATTTGTAAAATCTTTCATGCCAATAATTCTACTTAGAAACATTTTAAGATGGGCCATATAGTCTAAAACAGTGTGTAGCTTTTTTTTGTACTTTCCGTTTAGTACCAGCATTCGAAGTGGAAATTTTAAAGTGGAGGTATAGACATTTAGAAGTGGTGGTATGGAAACAGAAAAGAAAATACAAGTAAATGGAGGAGATTTATGACTTTGAAATGAAATCATCGAGAGAGGTATGGAATACCACTGTATACCACCTCATTTCAAGCTCTAGTTTGTATAATATATGAAACATATGATGACTAAATAATGGAATTTATTATTTAAAAGAAACTGGTATATTGAGTTGTATGTATGTTTAAATAAAAACCTGTTATAAAAACACAGATAAAAGGTAAAAAAAAAAAGAAATCAAGTTTTCTTTTTTCTTCCTTATTAAAAAAATTGCAAGTTCATTATTTCAGAGTAAAAAGCAGATGGAAGTGTAGGTAGTCTTTCATCTTAATGAAACTGACAATAACCTATCAAGCAAATTATTAAAAATTAAGGATTATACTGGTACATACATTTGTGCTAATGTGTGAGTAAGAGTCAGCCAGCGTTCTCACTATCCCGACAGATGCATTTCAAGATGCCATTGTTCTTTAAAATAACAACTACAAACAAGACAGGCAACAGGACAAGATTCTGCTCTTTGTCACATACCCAGAAAGCTCCAAGGGGAACACGGGATTATTTTAAAGTCAAGTGGAGAGTGGGATTTTCTTTGAAGTGCTTCAGTAATTATGTTTGCTCAAGAAAATATGGGAAAAGGCAGAGATATGAGGCTTCTTGATGTTCAAGAAAAGCTTGTTTGTGGATATAAGTCTTTGGTGAAAGGATGCAGTGACAAGTCATCTTCGTGAAAAGACTTCTGCTGAAATGTTATCCAGAAATGTACGATGTCTGCTTCAGTATTGTTGTGTCAATCATAAAAGTTACACTTGCTTTAGGAGATGTGATATGGACAAAATTCTTTCAGATGCAATTTAACTGTTTATTCCAAAATTTAACTCATTTAAAGATATATTCTTGTTCATGCTTTCCTATCTAGGAGCAAAACAATCTCTTGCTGCTCTTGGGTGCGTAGTCAATACATGATCACAATTGATTCTATAGTTAAAATTAAGAAAATATTGTCCATAAATATCTGATGCATTATATAGCTTTGTAGCAAGAGCAAATTTATCTTAATTGCTAAACTACGTAAGTTAAATTCATATTTATTTACAAGACAAATAGATGTTTCTGGCTATTAACAAGCCACATATTGTTTTTGTATTCTGAGCATGTATCTATGCTTCCTCATTGGATCACATTCTGCCCTATCCAGCCTTAAAATTTTAAGAAAATTAACACCCCTGACAGTGAGCTCAAGAGAGCATGACCTAGAATAACAATGTTTAATATAATACCCCGTTCAGATTACCACCTAAGAGCTGGGGTTTTCATGAAATTGCCGGGTTTCATGAAAACCCCGGCTTTTTTTGGCAATCTGAACGCAAACCCCGGGTCTCTCTAGCCGGGTCTTAGACCCGGCTAAAAAGAAGAGTTTTTGCCGGCTTTTTCAATAGCCGGCTTTTTGCGTTCAGATTGAGCCAAAAAGCCAGCTATTTTCCCTGCCGCCGGCTTCTATGAAAAAAAAAGCTGGTGCGTTCAGCTCAGTCTGAACGCACCACTATGAAATTTTCTAAATTCTGCCCACTGCCTAATAAGCCGGTTTTTAGGCAATGGTAATGTGAACGCGGTATAAGTGAACAGACAATTTCTGCCCTGATCCAGACTTCCTATTTTTATATTCACAGGAGTCGTAAAAGTAGAGGTAGACCAGGCTATTGTAAATACATTGGTGGGGGGTTAGTGCTTGGCAAAGAGATTGCATGGATGATGCCCTTACCCAGGGCCGTCCCTATGGGTGGATGACAGAGCAAAATTTCTTTGGGTGGGGGGTCCAAGGCAAAGCTTTTTCAGGGACCCCCGCTAACCAGCGTCTGGCACATGCACAGTTTAATCGCTGCTCTTTCCATGTGCAGAATGGCGTCTGACCTGCGCTTGGACAGACTGAGTCTATTTAGCTGTTTATGAACAGCACTCATAAACCTTTTTAGCTGACATCCATCAGCTTAGCTTTCAGAGCCTGATAAACTACGGTATATTAATAGCGTGCCGTGGCTCTGCAGATGCAGCCGAGTAGTAATTCCAATGGGGATACTATTCCGTTAGTATAGATAGAGGTTCTAGCTAACCTCTACGCCTATTATGCCATAGCAGCATCTACAGAGCTGCGGCATGGTACTGATAAAGTGTAGCTGGTGACTGCAGCTCTGAAAGAGAAGCTGGCAGGGATGCCCATTATAGTAGGTCCTGGTAAAAAAAAAAAACCCTAGCAGCAGCAGCTCTGAATCACACATGATTGCAAATTAAATGGAAATGGGAATCTGCTCCAAAGTTGAGAGGTGATGATTCTACTGTGCACGCACAAACTTTATACTTACACATCGAACACAGTACGACCGACGCAGCGTTCTGATTTGTGCAGTGGTCTCTGATGGCAGATAAGATGGTGTGGCAGGAAGGTGCATGGGAATCATACAGTAATGGACCAAATACGTTAGAAAGTTTCAGTCTCACAGATATCTAGGAGAGCTGCACAAATGTTTGACATTTCCAGGACATTCCAGGATGCTATAATTAAAGTAAATAATTTGTCTGATTATAATAGCATAAATAAGTTTTTCAATAGAAAATTCCCTGGTGGCCCAAAAATTATTTGCAAGTTCATCCAAATAAATAAAAATTTCAGTTTTTTTCTTTACATTCATTTACAGCCATACATTTAGCTTGTTAATAATAATGTAAAGTAAAACTCAAGCAGTAGAAATACTATGCCACAAATTGCACAGTTTCATAATAGAGAAAAAAAAACTTGGTAGAACCTTCTCTAAACTCAGTTCTTCAGTTGAACTCCATTGAACAGATATCTCTCACTGTTTTTTGTGATGCTAATTACACCTATGACATCAGCACTAGGCAGAATAACTGAGCAAGTGTGGTAACTTCCCGCCCTTTAAAAATTGCTGCATTGAGGTCCAGAGCTTAGTCTGTCAGTCAGTCAGAAGATTCTGTGTGAGAATATGTGACAGAAGATTCTATCCGTGTGAGAAAGATTTCTTCCTCAGTCTTTGTCAGATTGTGTTTTAGCTCAGAGAAATTACAGAAGCTGTTTTTATCTGTAGTGAAACCTGATAGTTCAGCTGCCATTTTGCTGATATATTTTTCAAAAGTTTTAAAATAATCTTATTTTTCAAATGTTTTAAAATAATCTTGTGACAATTAAGCCCCATACACACTACAGGTTTTTAAACGATTAATGATATTATAAAACATTTTAATTGTCAATCAGTTTGCATACACACAACACATGATTCTTGGTTGAGCCTTTATTATCTAATGGCTTGATTTGTAAAATTAAACTTTCTAAAAGATGCGATCAAACTATTTTGTGTATTTTGCTATAGTTAGGCATGATCATTGCATACACACTTGTACAATATTGATCTAAATGCTCGATTATCGGGTGTTTTGAACTATAATTGTTACACTTTAGTCTCCTTCCCCAGCAGCAGTTTGAAGTACAGGTGGCACTTCCACCCATCCCTTTATAAGGTAAGCCTCATCAGGTGATTATGTTTAGCCAGTCTCCCAGCAAACAACATCTGATCTATCTATCTATCTATCTATCTATCTATCTATCTATCTATCTATCTATCTATCTATCAATATAACTATTGTGGGGAAAAGTGAGAGCAGGGGGTGGCAGCTGCTACACTGCTTGGGGGAAAGGGTAGCCACAAAGTATTCTCTCTGCATACATGAAAAACATAATTAAATTGCAACACTGGTTGTCCTGATGCAGATATGCACCTATTTTCACTGTTATTTTCAATTCTGGAGTCACCAAAAACTATAGTATTACATTTCCTAGTTTATACATATAGGGCCTGATCCAGACCTCCGCCCGCCACCGTAGTTACGGCGGGTGTAAGCGTAATATCGGCAGTTTTGCCGATCTGCGCATGTGCTGGGCAGATGTTGCCCGGTGTAACTTGGGAAACCCGTTCCTCAGGATCGGCTTCCTTAACTGTTGCGTTGTAGGTAATGTAATGAGGGCGGGTTTGGCCATTTACGCTCCTGTGGCCAGCGTAATTACACACTCTTACGCAGGCTGAAGTTAGGGTGGCCTTCAGCCGGTGTAAAAGTGTGTAATTATGCCGGCCACAGGGGGAGTGTTGGGGGGAGTACACATAGCGCATCAGCATAGGCCCTGATCCAAACTCCTGCGCGCTTTACGTGCATGCAGGGGTCCATAGTTACGCACCCGTAGCAGGAAGTACACACTCCCTGCACTCCCCGCTGTCTGTAGTAAATCTGGACACTTACATGACTAGTCGTAACATCCCCGACTCCTCATTTACTTGGCTATCCCTGTCTGTATAGCAGGAATACGACCATCATAAATGAAGGGTCTGCCCCTTTTGCGTATTTACTGTCATATGTAACTGAGTTACGTACAACAGTATGTACGGCCGCGGAACATGCGCAGATGTTCCGAGACAGGGGACAAATGACTTGCATAAGTACCCTGTTGTATTTAAGTCAGGATCTGGGCCATATTAGGGCTATATTGTTACAAAGGTAGAGCTTTTTGATCCAAATGTAGGGCCGTATTCAGACCTCCGGGCGTATTGCATATACGTCCGGTGTTCACCTAAATTGTATTCTGTGCATACATAGTTTCTTAGTATCTTAAAGACCACATATACACAATCTACGTGCTGAAAAAATACGTAGATTACGTTAAAAAATGACTACGCATGCACAGAATACAATAGTTGGTGGTCTGAATACGGCCCATAGATCCATACATATACATATACAAATCCAAATGAGCGTCACTCCATCCAATAATAGCCAAGGTATCCTCTCGTTGTAGCATAGATACATATCCAACATTTCAGTTTTTGCAAAGATTCATCAGTGTAAAATAAAACCATAATAATATTTTGTGCTGATTAAGTTTTGTACAAAAGAAACAGTGTATATAATAAATAATGAACCAGAGACACACTTGCTAAATATATTATATCCTGGGTGCAGGACCGATGAACAAATAAATATAAATACCAGTAATCAAAAATTAATATTTTTTTACCTCTCTTCATAGGGGGAATATTGGCTAAGAGCATAACACGGAAACCTTTTAATCTGTGTCCACACTCGACAAATTGTCAGTCGACTGGAGGGGTTTTGGAATCCACACACTGGAATGGCTTTTTAATAGGGGACTGGTGCAATGCAACCTGTTCCATTATGAAAAAGAAAAAGGAGAGTCTTGAGAGTTAGAGGTTGTAGCTGCACACTTAGATAAAAAAGAGATTAGTCCAAAAATTGCTCCAACCACTAAAACAGGGATTGGCAGCCCTGTACAAATTTGCAAAAGAACAAAGGGGTAGATCCAGAACTACGTTTGCCGTACGTTTATTCGCGTAGCGTATTTTCGTGTGCGTATATTCTATACACTCCCCTAGAACGTACATATTTTGTCAAGATACGCTTTCCAAACCCTACCTTAACTTTTGCCAACGTAACCGCAGTGATACGCACACGTACGTATGGGCAACACGAATTTACGCAGCTAAGCACACCCATACTGTACACTTTAAATACAACCCCCAGCCTACTTAACGTATTTCAGACGTATTTTGGACTCACGTAAAATTGGCACGCCCACAGGTAAGTATTTACGTGACACATACGTGAATGGCCCATACGTTCACAATAACGCTACGTTACTGTGCGTATTTTCTACGGTGTGCATGCCCAGTACTTACCAAAAGGCGATTTTACATCTCCGCCAAGCGTAAATTCGCTCACAAGCGTTCTGGATCTGGCCCAAAGAGGGGATAAGTGGCAAGCAAAATATCCCTGCAGGGTAAATAAAGGCTATCATAGTTATCTCTGGCCATGCGCTTATGACATTAATTGTTTTTATGATTGTAAAACACGTTTTTATTTCTGCATTCTAATATTGCATGCAAGTATTGTGTTGTTTAATAAATTGTTTAATTTTATTGAAGGAGTTGGATATTAGTCTATTTTTCTCGCCACATATCCCCTCTCTGTTCCTTTATCATATGTTATTAAATGGAGCTCTTGAGAAATTTGATTAGTTTATTGTACATAATAAAATAAAAAAAATAACTTTTGACTAAGGATAACATCTCAATAACATTCATAAAAATTTTGAAGCCACATGGCTAAGCAAAATGTGATGAACAGTTAGAAAAGGTACAATTGTGCTATAGGTGTTAATAGATGTTTCTCTTACTATATATGCTCATATTTCTGTACCACCATCCTTGCTCACCATTCTTTTCCCCCCTCTTCATGCTCAACCTGCTGACACTGACGATGCCAAAATCCTATGTGTGCTTATCCTTTACTTGGCTTCCTTTCTTCTGTTTCTTCTGTTTCTTCTCTTACTTCTGTTTTATTCTCTGTCTTCTGTTTTCTACTCTCTTGAGTCTTCGGTCTCCTCTCTGCACACTCCTCATTGAATATGTCAGACGTGATGACATCTGGCCTGATCCAGACCTACGCCCGCGAGCGTAGCGTATGATTGCCCGGGCGTATAAACTTTCACGCCCATGACACTCCCATTGATTGTACCGACTTACGGCGGCTGAACCCTACCCTAACTTTTTCAAGCGTCTGTGCGAATTTTCGTACCGAAACGCTGGTCGTCCGGGGCTTAGCACGCCCATACTGTACAATTTAAATGGCTATCCCCGCCTCTGTGTAGTAACTCGAGCGTCCGGACTATCGTCGTACAAAACGCACGCCCCTTGGGGCTGAATACGCTCAAAATACGCTCGCTGTACGCTCATGTCCTTCGGACGACCGGAAGTTGTCATACTGCACATGCGCAGTGCGTTTTTTCGCCCGGTTTTACGCTCCCGACCGGCGTACGCTCGGTCGCGGACGTAGGTCTGGATCAGGCCCATCATGCCCAACATTTAGTGAAAATGGAGGAGAGAGGAGAGCGGAGGATGCTGGGTCCTGGGGGCCACCATATTAGGTAAGTATATATTTCTCTTTTATTTAAGCTCTTTATTTTTTTAAGAGCGGTGGATGGTAGACGGGGAAGCACCTCTCTGTCTTGGTGTGCTTACCACACTTACCTGGTTCTGCTGGCCCTGCATAGAGATTCCCTGAAGAAAATAATTGCCCTCTCAGGGGGATTCTCAAGTGTTTTCTGCACTTTTGGTAAAATTTTAAAAATCGTAACTTTAGGTTTGTTCTGTTTCAAGAACTTAATTGTACTTTCCAACTGCAAACCCTGTAGTTAGGCGTTATGCCACATTTCAACCAATTCTGTTTTAAACTCAGTGGTAGAATAATGTAAGGTAAGTCAGATACACAAAATGGAAGTTGCTTAGATCAATTTATAGATTAATGCAAATAGGTGCATGAAAGCAGGATAATATGCTAGTAACAGAAACAAGGGAAAGAAAATGCCTCAGCAACACTGCCATTAGCCAATAATACACTATAAAATTCAATCTGTAAAATAAATGCAGAAACGTCCATTGTACATTTTTGCAAATATCTGATAAGCCACCAACCACTATCAAGACCTTTCTGCTCATGGTGGTCCAAACTCTAACAATGAGAGTCCCAATGTTGGATCATATATAAATGTTTTCAAATTAAGAGCTAACTTACCTCAGGAGGCACCCCTTAAAGCCTCCAAAATAGCTGCTGTGGAACAAGGTTACATCAGATAGCTGTCTCGTGACTTCATCAATATACATAGATTTATTAAGTAACACTATAGCCCCTCTTTACAATAGAGGGATTGTTGCATAAAGACTGTAAAGATTTTAGAAACATACATAGAAACATAGAAAGTGACGGCAGATAAGTGCCACATGGCCCATCTAGTCTGCCCAGTTGTTTATTTAAAACTATACTGACCCTAAACCCTATTTACCTTATTATTTAGTTTAAGATTTTGGATATCCTTATATTTATCCCAAGCATGTTTAAACAGGTCTACTGTGTTAGCGTCAACCACCTCAGATGGGAGGCTATTTTACTTATTTATTACCCTTTCAGTTAAGTAATTTTTTCACACATTTCCTCTGAATCTACCACCTTGCTGTTAAATGCATGGCCCCATGTTCTATTACTCCTCTTTCTTTAAAAAAATACTACCCTCCTCTAGCCAGTCACAACCCTTGATATATTTGAAAGCTGCTATCATACCTCTCTCCCTTCTCTGCTCCAAGCTATATATATTTAGTTCCTCTAGCTCTTCTTGGTTTTGTGACACAGGCCATGTACCATTATAGTTGCTCTTCTTTGCACAGTATCTAATGTATTTATGTCTTTCTGGAGATATGGGGGCTGATTCAGAGATACGATTTCCACGGAACTTAGGAGCGTATATTTAGGATCTTAGAAAATTCGCATTACTGCGCATGCGTAGTAACAGTGCAACGCCGTCTACGTAGCGGTTAGGAGCGTAAATTCGCTAAGAGCGTATGTTTGAATCGATCGCAAGCACTTAAGATCTTAAGTGCTGCGAAAGTTTAAGATCGTAAGGATTTGCATGGAAATGGGCGGGGGGAGGCAGGGAAATGAGGGAAAGTGGGCGCGGGCTGACACTTAGGATTTTAAATGAACGCTACTACGTCACTTAAGATCTTAAATGACAGCGCAGAGTTAGGGTTAGTCAATGGTGGTCTAAGTTTAAGATCCACCGCTGTTTGCAAGGGGAGTGACTCTTTATGCAGTGGGCTGGAACCTGCTAGGATCTTAACATTAGATGCGTATATTTGCGATCTTTTCGCAATCGCATCTCTGAATCACCCCCATGGACTCCATAACTGAACAGGTGAGGTTGTACCAATGATCTATAAAGGGGCATCACTACTTCTGTCTTTCTGCTACTAATTCCTCTCCCTATGCAACCAAGCATCTGACTTGCCTTTCTCATTGCTTTGTTACATTGCTTGGCTACCTTTCAGTCACATGAAATAATGACTCCTAGATCCCTTTCCGCCTCAGTAGTTTCTAGTGTAATACCATTAATGATATATTGAGCTTTTGAGTTTTTGTGCCCCAAGTGCATGTTTTTGCATTTTGCCACACTCTTGACAATTCCTCCAGTCTACCTAGATCATCTCTCATTTTGTGTACCCCTCCTGGTGTGTCTACCCTGTTACATATCTTTGTGTCATCTGCAAAAAATTATCCCCTCAATAACACAGGCAATAACACCTATAAAGATATTAAATAACACAGGTACAAGTACAGAACCCTGGGGCACTCCACTGGTTACCTTACCAACCCCAGAAGGGAATCCATTTACTACGACAATGTTTTGTCTATCCTGTAACCAAGATCGTATCCATGCAACTAATTTTAAGTCCAATCCCAAAATTTCCAGCTTATTCAACAGTCTGTGATGTGGCACAGTGTTAAAAGCATTGCTAAAATCTAGATAAGCTATGTCTACAGCTTCCTTTTTATCTAATACTTTACTGAACCAGTCAAAAAATTCAATAAGATTTGTTTGACACGATCTTTCTCCAGTGAATCCATGCTGCTTGGGATCCTGTAAGTAGCTGGATTTAAGATACTGTACAATTTGTTCCTTTAACAGGCGTTTCCATTACTTCCCCTACTACTGACTCACTGGTTGGTAGTTTGCCGCTCCTACCCTACTGCCACTTTTATGCGGAGGGATTACATTTGCCATTTTCCAGTCCTCTGGAATCACCACAGTTAATAGTGACTGGTTGAATTATTCAGTTAATGGTTTTGCTAGCACCCCTTTAAGCTCTTTCAATATTCTATGATGTAACCCCTCTGGCCCCATTGATTTGTCCACTTTCAGCTTTGAAAGTTTTTTTAATACCTAAAAGCAGTAGTAAAAGCCTCCTTTGCATTAATAATCTTTCCATTTAAAAGTGGTCCCTTCCCCTCTCTCTCTTTTGTGAAAATTGAACAGAAATACTTGCCATAGCCCTTCCACCCTCAACAAGTCTCCCAATCTCAGTTTTGAGCCCTACTATACCCTCCTTAGTTTTTCGCCTTTCATTTATATACCTAAAAAATCTTATGTCTCCTTTACCTACCAAGTGGGACAGTTTTTCCTCAGTTTGTGCATTTGTTGCCCTGACAACCTTTTTAGCCTCCCTGCTTTGCAAAATACTCCTCCCTGTCATCATTGTTTAGTTTGCTTATAATTCCGAAAAGCCATCTTTTTTTGCTTTTACTATAGTTGTTACATTTTAATGGTAGCATTAGTTACTGGAGGGTCAAGTTTGGAACTAGATTTAAACATACTTTTGGTTGATTAGCCACTTCTTTATTAACAAATAAAACCTCAATTTTAATTGAACTTAACTTAAATTATTCTAATTCAATTTTAAATCTTCTCAGCTGTATGTTTATACAAATGATTGTTAAACATCATAATCTTCAAGGATTAATCAAAGATGTTTCTTATTGATGGAATGCATGCCAGCCTGGGAGTTCATCTGATGCTGAGTAAGTAATCAAGGCCAACATATTGGTTTGTGTCTTTATCTTTTAGTTTACATGTTTGCCAGGACCATGAGGTGCACTATGCTTCTCCCCCTTGCCAGGACCATGAGGTGCACTATGCTTCTCCCCCTTGATGACGGTGAAAGACAAAAAACAGTTATGGTGCCCAAAATAACAAAGAACACTGGCTATACAACCTTGCACTTTTGATTTCAATATGAGATGATTTAAATGTACATTAAATTGAATTTTGAGTTTTTTGGCTGTTTTCAAGGTGTATTGATGCTTATGAAATTTTCAAATTTCCTGTGTGGTAATAATTGCCACTAATTATCTATATTTTTTTTAAAACAATATTGGAGTGCTGACCCTTTATTGGAATTATTGTTTATTTTACACTATGGTCCTCCTTCAACATGTTCTTGTCTTTCCTATTCTCAAAAAACCCATATTGACCCCACTTCACCCTATAACTACTGACCCCTTTGCCCTTTAAACTCCTTGAATGACTAGTCTACAAATCTACTAATTAGTTTCCTTTACGAACCATCCTAGATTCTATACAATCCGGGTTCCACTCCTCCATTCAACAGAAAATGCCTTAACCTAAGTTAATAATGATCTTCTCTACACTAAATCTGAAGACCACTTCTCCCTTCTCATCCTCCTTGATATATCTGCAGCTTTTGACACTATTGACCAATATCTCCTATTCCAAACCCTTCACTCTCTCATTCTTACTGACACTGTCCACTCCTGGTTCTCCTCCTACCTCTATGACTGCTCCTTCTCTATCTCCATCCCTAACTCCTCTTTCCCTCCTACTCCTCTTCCCTTTGGAGTCACCCTGGGTTGAGTCCTTGCTCCCCTTCCCTTCTTGCTCTACACCTCCTGTTTAGGCAACCTCATCAGCTCCTTTGACTTTAGCTACCCCTATATGCTGATGATACATAAGTCTACCTATCCTCCCCTGACCTCTCCCCCTCTTTCCTCTACAAGGTTTCAGAATGCCTCATAGCCATCTCCTCTTGTATATTCCAGCATTTCCTTAACCTTAATATGGATAAAAAATAAATTATAGTCTTCCCTCCACAAAGCATCCCCTCCACCTCTACCATCTCCATAACAATCAGTCACACCAAATCACCTCGTCCATCCAAACCTGCTGCCTAACTGTCACTCTAGACACTTTTCTCTCCTTTGTCCTTTGCCTTCACATCCGCAGCCTCTCACATTCCTGTCATTTTCATCTCTTCAACATATCACATATCAGACCCTTCCTCTCCTCTGACACCACAAAAACCTTTATACACTCCTTTTTCATCTTACGTCTTGACTACTGGCCTCCCACTGGCCCACCTCACTCCCCTCCAATCCATACTTATGTAGCATCTAGACTATTCTTCCTCTTCCACCGCTCCACCTCTACGTCACCAATCCGTCAATCTTTACATTGGCTTCCTGTCTGCTGAAAAATTTTATTCAAACTTTTCACCACCACCTACAAGTCTCTCTCCTTTTCCACTGCACTGTACCTTTTTTCCCTAATCTCCATCCATACTCCAGCCTCACCTCCTACCTGATTACTGTTACGAAGCTGCTCTCAGGGTTTGAAATCTAACTGGGGCCTGGTCTTCACTAGATCCCCTGATGGTGAAGATTGTCTGGGCTGCAGGACACCAAGCAGGTCATGATCCGTGGATGGCATCCCCAGGTGAAACGCAGCACTAATAACCAGATGGCGAGGGTGAATAAAATATTAGTACAAACAACAGAATACAGGTAAAAGAAGAATGTGAACTGGGAGCAACAATAACAAAACCAGCAACAATGCAAAACCTACAGGCTATAAACACTAAGAAGTATAAACAGAAATCAGAGGGCACACTGAGCACAAGGTAATAGAAACCAGAAGCAGGAGCACAAGGGTAACTTAGATACAATGATACAAATGTAGTGAAATACAAACAGGAGTCCAGATAACAGTGAAAACTAGAACACAAGGAAAACCCAAAAACAAACATGCAAATGTTGAATGAATGTACTGTATACCAAAAATCAAGGTGTAACCAACAAACAGTACGAGGGGAGTTGGATCACAAATAAGCAAGGCAGCCCTTAGAGGCAGGTTAGGAGAATGTCCATGCTAAACAATGAGTCCCACAGCAGCCCCTAGGGGAAGTGTCCACCACATAACAATTACCACCTCTTGTTTTCACATCCACGACTTCTACCGTGCTTTCCCCCTGCGCTGGTTATTGGTGCAGGGTATTGTTATTGGTTAACTGTATAGAGAGATCAAACACAGTGACAATAGTAGTAGTAAATAAATAAATAAACAATATTAAAAACAATTTTAATTAGAATTAAAATAAATCAAAAGCAGCTGTAAAAAAAGGCTGCCAGCCAAATAAACATAAACACATACAAAGGTTACTGCGCTAATGATTCATCAAAACAAGTATTCACGCTCAGTATAACTTATCAAAAAACAGTAATTTATTGATATCAAGGATTTGTATACTAATGTTAAAATGAGGATAGTGTAATACCGAATATACAATTCTGAAATATTGAAAGGGTATAATAAAATTCAGAAAAGAGGGTACAAATATATTTCTCCTTCTCTGTATATAGAAAACACCTTATGGAATAAATTAGTGCTGGAATATGGAGGTATACAGGTAAAAGTCAGCCGAGTACAAATTAGATTGATTATGCGGGCTTACCCACTGACAGACGCGCGTCCGCGTCTATCTGCTGAAAGTCCCAGTAGATGATGAGGTCTCCGTTACTCTGACAAGTCAGAGCCGTAGTGTAGGGTGATAGATAAGTGGAATAGCCTCCCATCTGAGGTGGTTGAGGTAACACAGCATGCTTGGGATAAATATAAGGATATCCTAAATTTGAAACTAAATTGAGGGTAAATAGGGACTAGGGTCAGTATAGTTTTAAATAAACGACTGGGCAGACTGGATGGGCCATGTGGCTCTTATCTGCCGTCACTTTCTATGTTTCTATGTTTCTATGTAGGAGCGTCTAAGTGAGAGCCACATGTGTCCTGACGGGGATCTGTTTTCCGTTGCTCCGACTCGTCGGCGCTGGGGGAGAGGTCCCGGGAGGAAAGTGGGCGGCTCTGTAGTACAAGGCTATAATGAAATCTCCGTATGGCTATATAGTATGGGCATGCAATAGTAATATAAGAAAGTCTCCGTATCCAACAAGGTGTTCTCCAGTGTAGGATAAAGATAGCAAATATCCACGGTGTTTGGATGAGATAAATCGGGATCACAATATCCAAGGGTAATATTAAAAACCCTGACGCATTTCATGGTGTACAAGCCACTTCTTCAGAGGTAAATGAATGAGTGTATCTGGTCTAGGGGGTATTTAAACTCCCTGCTCTCTGGGGACACAGATGTATACTAATTAATGAGCGTGAATTAACAATTTCATTTCATGAATGCAGAGGAGAACAAGATTATTACAGAGGAAAGGGGGAAAGGGGGAAAAAAGTTTTATAATAATAAATTGAAATAATAACAATAATATATACATATATATACAGTTGTGGTCAAAATTATTCAACCCCCACTGAAATTGAATGTTTTGGCCAGTTTGACATTGATTTTGATCATTCAGTTATCTTGCTTACATTTACATGAAAGAGGCACTTGTAGGTCAGAGAAATATAAACTTAAGTTTATAATGAAATAACCACAAATGTCTTTTCTGTGCTCACATCATTATTAGTTTTTATTCAACCCCCAAGTGACATTCAATCTTAGTACTTAGTACAACATCCTTTTACAGTTATAACAGCTTTTAAACGTGAAGCATAGCTTGACACAAGTGTCTTGCAGCGATCTACGGGTATGTTCGCCCATTCTTCATGGGCAAAAGCCTCCAGTTCAGTCAAATTCTTAGGCTTGCGCACTGCAACTGCTTTCTTTAAGTCCCACCAGAGGTTCTCAATCGGATTTAAGTCTGGTGACTGCGATGGCCACTCCAAAATGTTCCAGCCTTTCCTCTGCAACCATGCTCTAGTGGACTTGGAGGTATGCTTGGGATCATTGTCCTGTTGAAAGGTCCAACGTCTCCCAAGCCTCAGGTGTGTGACGGACTGCATCACATTTTCATCCAATATCTCCTGGTACTGAAGAGAATTCATGGTACCTTGTACACGCTGAAGCTTCCCTGTACCTGCAGAAGCAAAACAGCCCCAAAGCATTATTGACCCTCCGCCATATATTATATATATATATACATGTGTAAACAAACACATGTATATAGAATGGTATTAATTAATACATAAATACATGCCCATATAACGGGGAAGGGAAGGGAAGGGAAGGGAAGGGAAAAAATGTGCTTACACCTAAGTGCAAGTCCATCTTATAGTACATAAGTAATAGGTAATGTATGGAGCGGCATATTGACAAGTGCTATATGAAAATATAGAGGAATAAATAAAAACTCAGGAAGCTACACAGAATTTTCTCAAAAATTCATATACAAATACATTTATTTCATTTCATCGCCATTATTATGATATTATTTTAACTTAATATGTGATAGTAACCAAAGCATAATCCTTACAAATATTACTATTACTACTATTAGTATTATATATCTATATCTACATCAATATTTTATATCAAGATCTTTTACCTTTATACGCCCAACATAAGTCCTAAATTGTCCTTCCACATATATCAGCATAGGCGCACACACATACATGTACATGCACACATGTAAATAAATGCATATGTACATGCACATGTACATACTCGTGCATCATTAGTTATTAGTCCACTATCCATAATATTACTTTACATTATATATCGTAGCACACAGGACTCTTGGACCAATATATCGAAATAACATCAGACATTATTCGAGGTAACAACTAAAAGATACAAAAATAGGTAAATATAGGGGTGTAAATGAATACTGATTATTTCAAAAATGTAGAATATTTTTGATAATGTAAGGGTATCAAACTGAGGGGTAGTGATACCTCTCAAAATACAGAGATGTAGAAGTAGAAAATATGATCAAAGGAATAAATGCACTGACACTGAAATGTATGAACAGTATTAATTATGACACCAAAAGGAAGGAAATATATATAGAGAAAGGGGAGGATTTGAATGAATTTCTAAAACGAGGGGAACTATATGAACTCTAAAAGACGCCGTTCAGTTCCATAGATTCGTTTAGGCCCTCTGGTGAGAGTGTACCCAATTTGAATATCCAGTACACCTCCTGTCTACAGAGGGCCCGGAATCTGTTTCCACCACGGTCAAGTACAGGTATGCGTTCCAAACCATAGAGTTTTAAAGAATCAGGGTTACTATGATGGTAAAGTTAAAAGTGTCTAGACACACTATGATTTTTTACTTTTTTCAGGATATTGAAAAAAGCGCTGCTTTAGACATCTAGTAGTTCTCCCCACATAGCTAAGACCGCATCCATGCATCAGAAGATAAATGACAAAATCTGAATCACAGTTTATAAATTGTCTGATTGGGATGCGATCCTGGCCCATGGGTACGAACTTGATCTTATTAACAACATACCCACAGGTAATGCAAGAGCTACTTCCACATTTATAGAATCCACATAAATTTGAAGTACTTAGAAAGGTGCACTTGCCGTTCAAAGGCCGAATTTGTTTGAGGTGGCTAGGTGCTAAAAAAAAATTTGAGATTTTTGTCTCTTATTGGTTAACTGGTCTGATTATTGAATAGTGTGTGTCACTGACCAATATGTTGGAAGAAGGATGTATAGAAGCGCTAGTGGAGTCAGAATTGATTTATTTTATAAAAACCAAAAAATTCATATTAAAAAACACTTGAGAGAACCTAATTATCTGACCACCACTGGACCCTTTCTATTAGGATTAGCGCAGTGTGCCCGGAGAGTGTCTCAACTATCGGGCAGTGTGTGGTCCTATGCGATCTTCCAGCAACAAGAGAATTATGTAAGTCATCAGGAAAATCCCTTATTAAAAAGGTTTGTATGAGAAAGAAAATTAAACAAAAATGTGTTAAAACATATTTATTATAAAAAGATGATGGGGTTTATTCAAATTTTTTGGCCTAGGTCCTGCCTCTGCAGTTTATTTTTTATATGTAACATACACAAATAAGCAAAAACTGTTGTATAAGCCTAAAGATGGATTGATAGAATTATAATGAAGTCTTTTATAAATAATAATTGCACTTATCTTTCTCGCCTAAGTTAACAAAATACAACTCATAGGGATTTATAGCTTTTACAAAACCGTGATATTTACTCCCTTTAGCTGGCAAAGTATAAATGGAAAGGTCATATTATCATTGCTCTTAGTACTGACATCTACAGCAAGTAGAATATTGTAACAAGAGAAAAACCTTCTGTATTCCCTAAGGCCTTTGTATAGATTTTTTCACAGATCCTTTACAAAGCTGCCCTTGATGGCAAAATTGGGCAGTGGATATGCTGCTATTTCTTATAGTCATGGTACAGTTTAAGACTATACAACATCACCTGAGAGCTGCTTATCATTGCAGACACAAATCTTGCAACTTTAACAAGATAGAAAGGGTATATTCAATATATGTTGAGAAACAGTGTAAAATAGTGGCTTATCGGGTAATGTGCTAGAAGCTTGGACTTTGCCTTTAAAAATATTCTCTTAAATATTGATGTAAAATTTGCAATTAAACAGCATTTCTGTAATCCTAATATTTATTATTTGTACCCCAAAGATTCAAATCTTTCTTAATCTTTGCACTAGTCCCATATGTTTCACTTCTCTTAACCTTGTTTCATTTTCTAGACAATGGTATTTTACTTTATCTATGCATGTGGTTCTATTCATGTGATATAACATTTTTTCAGTACATATGGTATATTGAGAAGATTTGATCCACATGTTGGTGTATGGTAACAAAGAGTTTGACGGGAAAAGGAAAATCAAAAGTATCCTACAGTATGCCAGAAAACAGTTGTGGATACAGCTGTGTATACACTATACAAATATGGATGCTAGACCGATTTGCCTGTTTGCCCAGTAAATTACATCCTATAAGGTTGGTACAGTACATTCTGAAGACCTGATTGTGTTAAAATGTATTTTTATCATTTAATTAAGTTATCATGTTTCCTAACATGTAACAATGTATTTGTCTGTCTTGCTGTTGGATTTTATGAGTCCACATTTCTTCGGAATGCCAATGATTGGTTACTTAATTTATATCTTTCATTAGCCACACATAAAAAAAAACTCCTCTGAATATAAGACAAATGAGACCATAGTGCTAGTAGGCATATTTTAAAGCAGTAGTAACTCAGCTAAGCACACTGTTCTTTAATCTCCTCTTTCAAATAATTAAAATGTTCAGTAAGTATCATGGTGCATGTCAATACCTGAATGGACAATAAATGTTAGAACAAGGTAAATAATTGCTTGGCTGTACTTGTGCTAATGACTATAAACTTTTACTATGCTAATTTTCTCTTCACTTTTAATTACAGATCAATAACAGTTTGCTGTTGACATTTAAAAATGCTGAACCACAAGCAGGAACAAAGACAGAATGGAAATATACATCGTGGTACTGGATTTGCCAAATCAATAAACTTTGCCATTTAACAAACAGAAGCATGTAAACAACTATCAGAGATCAGGTGGTGTAAATACCTTGCTAAATAATTGTTTAATAACATCCAGCATCACTTACATAGTAGATTTTCACTGCTTAGAAAACCAGTACCTTGTTTGCTATGATCTTTCAACAGCAGTGTCAAGACTTATGGAAATATATTAGAAACACTAGATGATTGAAAACATCAGAAACTAAGTTATTTTAGGATATTGGTGCTTAGTTTTTAGTCTCACGTTAAATACAGCTTTACAGGATCTTACAACACACATCTTTTATTTTATTTTTTTTTTGCCTTTCCAGCATCTTTAATGCAATGATGGAATTAAAGTAGGAGGGTGGTAGTTGGAGAGACTGTTCTATTATCCTAAACACTGAATTCCTTGACTGAGCAACAAAGCAAATAGCAAGAAATTCATATGCTCTAGCTTCAGCCCCTGCTTTATAATGAATTATTAGTATCTAATGCAAAAATAGCCAGATTATGAATAATATAATGAGTCCTGTTTCTGCACTCTGAATGCAGAAACAGACCTCATGGCACTCCTGCGCATGCGTGCAAAACAGGTTTCTGACACGGAACTACCTCCTCATGATGCAGGCTCCCATGCCGGGGGCATGACTGCACAAAATGTGTAACTGGTGTACTCAAAGTGAATGAGGGGATGCATGTACATCATAGAGTATGGACTTGGTTAAGCCCTTACATATGATTCTCCAATACATTAGAAAGGGTACTTGCATAAATATTAAGGTAAGGGTTAGAGCATGAAAAGTCTGTGTGTACGAGGAGAGCATATTACCACCCCTGCACGGACGTTAGGATTGCATGCTCTGAAGTCCATTCTGTAGGAATATACTGCCATTCATTACTAATTCAGGATCGGTCCTGATGTGCTTAGAAATTGAATTTACATATGTAAATATATTTTCTTCTTTTATCAGTAAATGAAAAGGTTGATCCGTCTCAGTAGTAGAATTAAGACCAGAGTTCAGACCTCTACATCTGTTGCTTTTGGAGCCCTCATACTAACTACTGTAGGGGCGATGGGTGGCCACTTCTTTTGCTTGCACAGAGTATAGACCCTAAACTCAAGATTTTCTCACCATCTCCATGTAAAATTGTGGTGGTGCAGAAGTCTGGACAGCACATAAGGTCTGAAAACCAGCCCTTTCTGTACCACATACCTACCTCCCCCTCCCACATAGCAGAAGCTTTTCCGCTCTCTGCTATTTTCCATACCGACAACTATATTTTAAACAGGATGGAGTTCTGAATCCAGAGGGTCCTGATCCATCCTGGTGATGCAGGATTTACAATAAAAAAAACACCCCTTGTAGTAAATCTGGAACCAGTCCGGTATGGGAGCAAAAGAATAAACACAGAAGAAACCTACATAGATACAGGGAGAACATACAAACTGTTTGGGAGTTAAATGATGCGTGAAGGAGAGTGTGTTATGTTGACAATTTAGAATTGACAATAGAGGAGGAAATGTTTAATGGCTGGATGTCTGCTTATTCAGTATGAGTATTTTTTAACATGTATATTGTTAGAGAGGAAACATAATGAACACAAAATGTAAATACTATAACATAAATTTTATGAACCATGGCAGAACTCCGCTTCCAACTCTGTACTGCCTGCCATTAAATTCCCTACCAGGACAGATCTGGATCCTCCTGTACATGTGCCACAGTACCAAAAGTGGGTATTTTCAGATCCTAGAAATTAGAAAACTCCATAGCGTTAATCAAGATCCAGTTATGCAAAGGCAAAGAGGCACAACAAATTATTCTGGTAGAAAATGGCCCTTATGTATTTGTTATTAGGTAAATACAATTATGTTGAACTCAAATATGGCCCCTCCATTGAAAGTTTGCTGCTATTTGACTAGTTCTTCTCACCAAGAGCCTGTCCAAAGCCTAGGATGCTATGAATGGATGTGGGTCAGTGGTGAAAACAGCCCTTTTGTGAAAGTGCCATTTTCTACCAGCCATTTTTAAAGTGGCTCCACGATCGATTGCTCCTGTCCCGCCAAGGAGAGGAATTTGAAGATCCCCAGCATGAATCCCCACAACGGCAACTGGTGACTATTTAGCCAACCCCAACCTTATCATAATCCTTACTCTAACCCTCCCCTTCTATTTCCCTAATCCTAACCCTCTCTTCCTTGCAGTCTGACCCTAAAACTCCTAACCCTAAGATTTCCTTGACTCTATTCCCTGCAGCCTAACCCCAAGACTCCCTTCATGGCAACCTAACCCTAAGACTCCCCTCCTTGCAGCCTAACCCTAAGACACCCCTTTCTACAGCCTAACTCTAAGACTCCCCTTGTAAACTAACCACCTGTATGGAATGGATAAGTTGTTGAAAAATAAAATTTGGCATATAAATAAATACAATAAATAACTTACCCACTCATTAGGAAAACCTTCTAATTAGGCATCTTTTCAAAATACAGACAGATGAAAATGAGCTGTCGGCTGTCTGTATTTTGGAAATGTGATTTTCATTTCAGAGAACAGAACCCCTGTGAATTTCAAGATCCACATACTGTAGCACAAATATAGTGTCTCATGTACTGTGAAATCATACAAATTTATTAATATACAAAAGTCATTCACTACTAGATGCTTAAATTCTGTAAATGAAAATCTTTTCATAGCTAGTCATGACAAAGTTTAGTCAGGGTTGGATCACACGCTCTGGGGTTATAAGAAGGAGCTATGGTGATTGGAAGTGTCAACTAAATTCTAAAATGGTAACCCAACCAACATCACAATTGTTTAAAAAATTTTGTGATATTTGGGAAATTCACATGCATATAAAATACACAGGATTATCTAAGAAATGGCCAGGTCACTTTATCCACATATCCCTTTGCACCAACGGACTTTCAGTAGCCTTGGCCTACCTTCATTTTTATTAGTCCTGTGATCATAAATTTGCATTGGTTTTAAATTCTGGAGTGCTACTCTGATCAACGCTGTGCCTATACTGTATCATGTAATATCCACTTAACACTTGCAATCATAACCAAGCCCATCTGACAATATATGTTACGTATAGTTTATAGAACTTACTCACTCTGCATATACTACACTATACTATTCGTGCTATTCTGAGGTGCGTGTTTCCTTAGAAACACTCACCTCTGAATTGGCCATAGAACAGCCAGCCTTATTAAAAAAAAATAAAAAAACAGTCAGAGCCTTAACTGCTCCGACTGCAGGACTTTCTTTTTTTTGTTTTTTTTCACACAATAATAAAAATAAACCCCTTCCCCCGCCACCCCCCACCATACTAAGTAAAATAGATAAATAATATTGGCCCGACAGGGCATGCTGATGATTGTAGAACTACAAGAACCAGCATGCCCATGAATGCCAGGGCATGCTGGCACTTGGAGAACCACAAGCGCCAGTGTACCCTGATGCCCTGCGCCATATACATGTGCCCATCATAAAATAAAATCAATATAGTGCCCTCTGAAAAATTGCCTAAAAAATGCCCAAATGTTCCCAAAAAATTATTAAAATAATACTTACCTGCTCTGCTGAGGGTCCAGTCTTGTAAGCTTTTAATCCGGGGGTGGCCTTGGCAAAAAAAAAAAACCTGCTAGACAGTTGTACTGTCATTGGGGTATATTTATACCCTTTGCCAGCGTGGGAAATATCACGATTAAAATCAAGAATTCCCACGCTGTTTTTTTTTTTTTAGTAATTACTTTTTTTCTTTTTCTTTTTCCCCGTGAGCTGCTCCTTACACTTACACCATCCCAGGGATGGTGTAAGCGTACGGCTCATTAAGCAACCACCAGACTGCAATGCACACAATATCTAAATGAGAAAAACACCCCTTTTCTCATTTAAATATCCTTTACACAGGTGCAGTGCAGTAAGATGCGAACACAGACGGATGGGTACACTTGCGCCCATCTATCAGTGCGCACTCCCGATCTGGGAATGCGCAGTGCTCATTTTTGCTGCGCTTCCATCTGAAAAAAAGACAGAAGCGCAGCTCTGAATCCGGGCCTGGATCTCAGCAAAGAAGGTAAGTATGTTTTTTTTATGATTTTTACTGTATTTAATGTTTTTTTTAACATGTAATGCTGGTCCTAACTTTTACTTATTTACTATTGGGGACATTAAAAATAATTTTTTTTTTTATTTAAAAAAAAAAGTAATGCCTAAACTTAAGCCCCGACTGCGGGTTTGCCAATTAGTGCACCTTATTTTTTGTACGGGCAATTCTGAGGTGAATGTGTTTAAAGAAACACACACCTCTGAATAGAACGTTTTAACGGATCCACAAAACTCTGAATCAGGGCCTTTATTGGTTTTTGTGAGTTCTAGTTAACAACTAAACTATTATTTTATTATTATGTTTTTGTGGGCTGAGTTGTGGTAAGCTGTGCTGTACAGCTCAAAATATAAGCTATGTAAAGGGGACAAATTACAAACAGCGTTTATAATTTTTAAAATAATTCAATTAGATTGCTTTCCCTAAAAATTAACGCCGGGGAGGTTTAAACAGTACAAATTAGAGAAGGGTGAGGTACGACATAAGGCAGAGTAACTTAAGTAAACAGAGAACAAACACTAATTGTTTCAATTGCTGCTTATTAAATGCTAAGATGATCTTTAGAAGCTGGGGATGGGTCAAACCATGGGTCATGCACCTTCTAGTTATCCTATTACCATTGTCCATTTTAGTGTAGGATACAAAGAACACATTGCTCAGCAACAAATGCATTTATCAATTTGTACAGTTGCTTGACACATACAAAATATTTTTTGTCATTTTCTATTAATTCATTATGTATGTGATAAAGAGAAGTGTAGGTATAATTTTTTTTACTATTATTATCGGACCTGATTCAGAGTATCGCATCCGTGTGAAATTCACACAGATGCAATGCTTTTTAAAGGAACTGCGCATGCGCTAAATGCGGAAGGAAGTCGGATTGCTGGCGGAGTTTATGGTATCCGCCAGCATCCGATTCCGACTGCAAAGGGGGGGGTGCCAGGATATTTACATGAGAAAAGCTTAGCTTTTCTCATTTAAATACTCCATGCACACCAGTTCGCTGGATGCGGAAAAAGTCCTACGATTCCACCAGCTCAGAGCTGGTGGAATCGTAGGGGCAGCGCACTGGAGCTTAAAGAAAAGGTAAAAAAAAATCCCTGTTTAGTTCAAAATTAACCCCTTCCCCTGGCTGCCCCACCACCGCAGCCTATGTGTAAAAAGTAAATAAAAAAAGGCCCGGCTGACGGCATACTGCCGATAGTAGAACTACAGACACAAGCATGTCCATGAATGACAAGGCATGCTAGCGCTTGTAGAACTTCTATCGGCAGCCTCAAATCCCTACACATGCCCATTTAGTAAAAAAAAAACATACACTGCCCGCTCCATAAAAAAAAATAAACGCTCCACGTGCCCACACAAAAAAAAAAAAATACATCCCACAAGTGGCCCTTAACTAAGACAAACCAATATGCCCCAATAGATATACAAATAAATGTCACATATGGCCCAATAGAAATAAATCCTTTCTGGACCCCCATCAGACAAGGTAAGGATTTTTATTTATATTTTCTGGAAATATTATGGGTATTTTTTTTTACATTACATTATTTGAGGGGGCATATGTGACAATGTTTATTATTATTCATCAGCCATATGTGACATTTATTTTTATTTCTATTGGGCCATATGTGACATTGTTTTTTTTTATTTCTATTGGAGCATATGTGACATTGGTTTGTCTTAGTTAAGGGGCACTTGTGGGATGTATTTTTATTTTTGTGTGTGGGCACTTGGAACGTTGCTTTTTTTTTTAGGGAGCGGGCAGTGTATGTTTTTTTTAAACTAAATGGGCATGTGTAGGGATTTGAGGCAGTGCATGCTGCCGATAGTAGTTCTACAAGCGCTAGCATGCCTTGTCATTCATGGGCATGCTTGTGCCTGTAGTTCTACTATTGGCAGTATACCCTGTCGGCCGGGACTTTATTTATTTTTTACACATAGGCTGCGGCGGGGTAGGCGGGGCAACAGGGTTTTTTAACTTTGAAAAAAAAAAAAGTTTTTAACAAGTCGGATGTGCCTTGCACATCTGCATACTTACTCTGAGTAGCACCTTAATATTCAGAGTCAAATTAGCCTGTGCGATTCTGCATCGCACAGGCACGGATCTCTGCATCCGGTCCATCATTTTTATTTTTCAAAGAAAAATCTACATTCTATTAGTATTGGTCTTAGAATAGTGAAAAGATTGATGGACTCAAAGATACGTGTAAAAAATTTTAACTTTAGATTTCAATTTACTATAATGAAAATCTTAGTTTATAACATTGTAATAATGGAAAAATCCCTACTCCTGAATACTTTAGCAAGTAAGGGCATTATAGCTTGATAATACCAAGAATCCATCAAGTGTATTTTTGACATTCTTTAAGGTCTAATATTTCATTTATCATCCATCATTTACAGAATAATTTTTTTGTGGACATTGAATGCTTACCACAGCAATAACACTGCTGCATCTGAAGTCTTAAGTAGAGATACCAGATGAAAACCTTAAAACATGAAAATTTCTTTTTGGCTTAGATATTACCTTTTGTAGTGTGTGTGCGTGCGCTTGTGTGTGTGTTTTATATATTATAAACATTTAAACTTTGTTAGAAGTAAAGCATTAGCTTTTAGTTCCATTGTATATTGCACTGTTTGGAGGGACTGGTCCAATAAAACCATTGCCACTATAAGGTGTGCAAGAATAAATATTTGCATAATGATTTCTTGTACTGAGTATGTGCAATATAAAGGGGTGTTTCACACTTTGGGCTCTATTTATAGAGTTCATTTTGGAGTGATAGGAGCAGTTTTCAATAGAAAACTGCCCTTATCGCTTCAAAATGTCCCTTCTCATATTTAAAAAGCCTGCATCGTCAGTGGAAACTATCGTTTCCATGACGATGCAGGACTCCTTCTCCTGCCATCACGGGCCCGTTCATATGAACGGGCTCCGTGTGTACCGCATATTTACATAGCGGTGAAGGGGTGGTGAAGCGGAGTTTCTCACTCCGCTCACCATGAAAACCTAACGCCAGCTCAGGCTGGCGTTAGGAGCTGTCCGCAGGGAGATCCCTGCGATGGACAGCTTAAGCCCGCCCCCCTCTGTCCCTGATTGGTTCAGAGAGGGGTGAGTGACAGGAATCAAACTGATTCCTGACTGCTTTTTTTTTATTCTTAGCGATCCCCTGAACCATCAATGTTTCCCCCCTTTTATCCACTGAAGCACCAATGACAAGAG
>WWET01002924.1:114058-129077 GCA_011038615.1 Limnodynastes dumerilii | reverse complement strand
GTTTGTAGTGAAATTATTTTCTCTGTAAAATCGTTGTTTTGTCATTTTGGTGTCCCTGTGGCACCAGAGAAGACAGAGGGTCCTGCTATATGTCTTTCCTATTTGGGAATTTAAATTGACACTGTGGCGGGGTCCTGTCGCCTTCCAGAAGAGAAAGTGGTTAAAGTTAAATTGTTGTTATTGGAATTATGTAGCCATCGGAGGACGATATTAAAGAAAGTTCAATCGCTGTTGGGTTTGCTGAATTTTTCCTGAAGGGTCATTCCTATGGACAACATTTTTTGCAGGAGTTTGGAAAGGGCGACAGGGGGCGTCAAATCATCGCATCATTTCGTTCATTTGTCAAAAGACCTTCGGGATGATATGCAAGTTTGGGTCCGATTTCTTGAGGATTTTAATGGGGTGCGCATTTAGAATGCAGCGGCTGCGTCCAATGCGGAATTGGAACTTTTTACGGACGCCGCCGGCTCCAAAGGTTTTGGTGCGTAATTTCAGGGTTCATGGTGCGCTGCACCATGGCCTCCTGAATGGAAGGAGTTAGGTCTTACTAATAATTTGTTGGTTTTGGAGCTCTTCCCGATTGTAGTAGCAATTGAGCTTTGGGCCTCCGAATTGAGAGACCGCAGCATCATATTTTGGTGCGACAATCTGGGAGTGGTCCAGGCCATCAATAGTCAGAAGTCCTCCTCCCCTCAGCTATTAGTTTGTTACGGGTTTTAGTATTGAAGGGCCTGATTCAGAGGCTGAAAATAAGAACTTAAAGTTACACCTGGGCTAAACCATGTTGATTTCAGGGGAGTCAAATTTCATTTGTTGCAACAGTATTATAGTTAAAAGGTAATGTTTCCAAGCTCAAGTCTAATTAGCAGTTTAAAAGTGAAGCTGATCAGGTATCTGTGTGCAATAAGTAAAAGCAAAGCATTCTCCCTGCGTGCACAGACTGAAATTAACTTGACTCCCCCTGAAATCAGCATGGTTTTGCCCAGGTGTAACTTCTATAATAAGTTCTTATTTTCAGCCTCTGAATCAGGCCCGAAGTGCTTGCAGTTTAACATCAATTTTAGAGCCAGACATGTTCCTGGTATTGAAAATGTAGTTGTGGATGCCATGTCTCGATTTAATTGGCCAAGATTTAGGGAGTTGGCGCCTAATGCCAGACAGGAAGGCTTGTCATGCCCATATCATCTCTGGCAGATTGTTCGGCCGGCTTAGAAGCTTTGGCATCGAGCTCCCTAGCTCTGGGCACATTAAGAGCCTATCAGAAGGCATGGGATCAATGGGTCTCTTATAAGCGGAGTAGGTCTAGCACAGGTAAGTCCGATGGGGTCTTACTTTTAGAATGACTGTGGTTACAGTTTAAGGCTGGCAGGTCTAAGTCTTCCATGTCCTCGCTTCTTGCAGGTGTCTCATTTTTTACCAGACTGGGTGGTAAACAGGACTTTACTAAAAGTTTCTTTGTATCCCGGGTTTTAAAGGGGTGGGCGTGTAAAAGGTCCCCGGTTGAAGATGGGAGGCTTCCAATAGATTTGCCTTTATTGTCAAGAATTTTAGGTGTAGTAGGAAAGGTTACTTTTGATAGCTTTGAAGCTAATTTGTTTAAGTTAGCCCTTTTACTATCCTTTTTTGGGGCCTTTAGAATATCAGAACTGGGTGCTGCTGGTAAAGATGCTGTGGGCTCCGGTTTGCTAAAAGAAAATGTTATAGTTAACGAATCCTCCAAATCATTTAAAATCCATAAATCCAAGTGACCAGTTGGGCAAAGGGAGATGGGTCATTGTTAATAAGCAGAAGCAGGTGGATTTATGTCCAGTTCGGTTAGCCCAGCAATATTTAATGGATGCTCATCCGGGGGGGTCCCATTTCTTAGCACATAGAGATGCTAGGCCTCTGACAAACTTTCAATTTTCCACGGTCCTGAAGCTCTGCATGAAGAGAGTTGGTATGGAAGCTTCCGCTTATAGTTCACATTCATTCCGTATAGGTGCCTCGACTTCCGCCAACTTAGAGGGTTAATCGCCTGACCACATTAGGAGGCTGGGGAGGTGGAAGTCGGGGGCTTATCGCAATTACATCAGAATTGATCAATTGCAACAGGCATAGATTACAGTTGTTAAATATTGTTTTATATCTTGTGATAACATTTTTGTTGCAGGTTCTTGTTGAGGTGAGTTATTATAGCCATTGCGATTTATATAAGGGTTTTTCCTGGCCTTTTCCTCTTTAGTAAGGTCTCCAGATTAGACGTAGGGGGCCTTGGGGGTTTTTCAGGACTTGTTCCCCTCGTATACTAATCGCTTTGGGCATAGTTCTTCTTCCCTACCCTTTGTATTACCCTTTGTCTGGTTGTGAATTTAGCTCAATGGTTATTCTTTATCATTTGCTTTTGGACCAATTCTAAAAATGTGGAATATCTTTTTGTTACTTCCAGGACAAGTGCCTCAAGGCTTGATGGCCTGGATCATGGGGCACTCATATGTATATTGGGCTAGTGTAAATTTTGACAAGAATGGACAGTTAAATGGCCCCTACAGGTTGGCATATTGACTGGTTTGGTTATAGAGGGATGAGATGGGAGTTATTTAACCCCCTTTTTGATAGATTGTCAAAGACATTTGGGGCTCCGAATTGCCTAATAGTCCACTTAGGGGGAAACGATTTGGGGAACATTACCTTCTGTACCTTGGAGATAGCTATAGTGGGATTTCGGGATAATCCATCAAAATTTCCAGAATTTAAAATTAGTGTGGTCACAAATTATTCCAAGAAGGGCTTGCTGGGGGCCGGGATCAATTAAGAAAATTGATGGGGCATGGAAGAAACTTAACAGGTCCATATCCAAATGGGTGTTGGTTGGGCAGGTGAAACGTTATCCTCAAATCAGCCATGAGTAGGAGGATCTTTACAGGGATGATGGTGTTCATCTTTCGGAAAAGGGGAGCGTTATTTTTGTACATAATTTAATTGGTGTCCTACAGGGTTGTTAGGTGGCGGGCGGAGGTACTGAAGGGTACCTCGCTGTTGCGGTAGAGGGTGTGTGTCACCATTACAAGTTTGGCGCAGAAAACAGGGGGAGAAATATCTCGAGCAGAGGTGCACCCTTCTATTAATCGACAGGTAGCCCGCCTTAGCGACGAGGGCCTGGTTTGCCTCCTCCTATCTAAAAAAGGTGTGCACTTTGAAGGGTGGAGCCGGGGGAACGGGTTAGGGTGGTGGGGGCGCCTTTGTTGACAATATGTTTTTGTCCATAAGTTTCCGGAGGTGACACACACGCCTGCTATTGCCACCTGGTCTCAACCCAAAATTATATAGTAAAAAAATCAATTTCTACACCATACATAACGTTTTATTTCAATAAACCTATACCTCCAATTTTAAACCTAATAAAGTTGGCTGAGTTGTTATTGTGTGATTGGTTGGCTGTTGTGAGTGATGTCATCAACCCTAGTTCGTTTATAAGGCAGAGGAGATCAAATGGCCCTATTTTTAGTTAAAACACAGCCCTACATATTTTAAAAATATTAAACAGCTAAATGTAAGAATTAATTTTGTTTTCAAACACATTTGTGTACACGCTCTACACAATAGTGATGAGATAAGTGTTACCCTTTGCATTTAGCTCCCTACTGGGGCTATATTTACTACGGGTTGTTTTTTGCTAAGATTATAAATCACCATTCATCGCCCCGATTTTCCTGCTATTTGGGATCCCAAATCGATGGATTTACTAACGGGCATTTTGTGCTTGTGATTTATTATAACCAGTGATGTGTGTCGATTTTTGAAGGATTAATTTGCTGCAATTATGCTTTTAATTGAAGCTAATTATCTTAAAAAATTGCTGCAAACCGTGCCCATAGTTAAAACAAAAAATACATTTATATTTAAATACATAAATAAAAATGCCTTTAGCATAAAAAAAAACTCCTGTGGCATGCTATTAACCCTTAGAATGCTGCCACATATAATACTAGAGGGCACAGTATACCCAGGGCCGGAGCTAGGTCCCTGGGCACCCTAGGCGAAGTTTGGCCTGCCTCCCCCTCCCTTACATTCGCCCATTCATATGGCCCTTCAGGCCTCTATGCCCCCTTCACATTCCCCTTTAGGCCTCTAATTAGGTATTGCAGGCCCCCCTCCCCAGTTTTAATTAGATATTGCAGCCCTGTCCCTAGTTTAACTCATATATAGCAGCCTCCTCCCCATAATAATCACTGCCCCCTCCCCATAATAATCACTGCTCCCACTTCATAATAATCATCCTGCCTCCACCCCATAATAATCACTGCTCCCACTTCATAATAATCATCCTGCCCCCACCCTATACTAATCACCCTTCTCCCACCTCATACTAATCACCCTTCTCCCACCCCATACTAATCACCCTTCTCCCACCCTATAATAACCATAGAGAACCACCCATAGTCACAAGTCACTTACCTGCTCCTAACTCCTCTGCGGCGCGCTCTCTCTCTGATGAATGACACGCAGCGTGACCTTGGGGTCACGCAGCGTCATTGATCAGAGAGGAGATGCTGCGGATAGAGGCAGTCGCAGACTCTGCTGCGGTGCTGAGGTGAATAAAGGGGGTGACGGAGCCTCATCTCTCTGCCCCCCCCCCCTTTGCTCACCACAGCGCCGCAGCAGACTTACAAAAAGTTAGGTAAATGAAAGCGGGTCCCGCCCCCCCGGACCCGGCGCTCCAGGTGATCGCCTAAGATCGCCTAATGGTAGCGCCGGCTCTGAGTATACCCACAGCAGGTGTTTCCAGGCATGCTGTTTCTGTTAGCACCATAAGCGACAGCATGCCACACCACATACATAATGTCTCCACATTCAGGGTTGGACTGGCCCACTGGGGAGCCAGGCACTGGGTCCCAATGCCTGTAAGCTCCACCCCTTTTTTGCGCAAGGGGTGGGACCTTCTCGTAGAGGTCGGTGTACCCCACCCCGCCCCTTTCCCCGTCTGGTGCAATGCACAGCCGCCCGCAGCTCCATTTACAAGACGCCAGCGTGACCTAATTCGCGCCATGGAGGAGACATCCTGCTGGAGGCAAGACATCAAATTTAATGTTATGGAGATAAGAAGGTAGTTGGGGATGTGGATTTAATGTACATAAAGGGGGCACACATAAAGAGGCAGCAGAAAGGCTGAATGGACACAAAGAGGGTCAATATTGTTCAATGGACACATAAGGAGAAGCAATAAGAGTGACTTTACACAGAAGGAAAGGGCAATAAGGCTGGTTGGATACAAAGAGGGGCAATAAGACTGGTTGGACCCAGAAGAAAGGGGCAATAAGGCTGACTGGACAAAAATTAAGAGGAGGGGGGATTAGGCTTGCTGGAAACAGGAGGAGGGGGCTAGACACAGAAGGTGGGGGCAATATGGCTGGCTAGACATAGAAGCACAGAAGATGGGACAATAAGGCTGCCTGGATACAGAAGGAAGGGGCAATAAGGCTGGTTGGAAACAAAGAGGGGCAATAAGACTGGTTGAACACAGAAGGAAGGGCAATAAGGCTGACTGGACAAAAATTTAAGAGGGGGACAATTAGGCTGGATGGACACAGAAGGTGGGGGCAATAAGGCTGGCTAGACACAGAAGCACAGAAGATGTGGCAATAAGGCTGGCTAGATACAGAAGGAAGGGGCAATAAGGCTGGTTGGATACAAAGAGGGACAATAAGACTGGTTGGACACAGAAGGAAAGGGCAATAAGGCTGACTGGACAAAAATTTAAGAGGGGGGGGTAGTTAGGCTGGCTGGACACAGAAGGAGGGTGCAGTAAAGCTGAATGGACACAGAAGGAGGGGGCAATAAGGCTGGCTGGACACAGAAGGTGGGGCACTAAGGCTGGTTGGACAGAGAAGTAGGGGGAAATAAGACTGAGTGGACACAAAGAGGGGGTAATAAGACTGACTGGACACACGGAAGGAAGGTACAATAAGGCTGGTTGGATACACAGAAGGAGGGGGTATAAAGCTGACTGGACACATAAGGAGGGGCAATAAGGCTGGTTGACAAACAGAAAAGGGGCCAATAAGGCTTACTGGACACAAATAAAGAGGGGGCAATTAAGGATGGCTGGACATAGAAAGAGGGGCAATAAAGCTGAGTTGACACAGAAGGAGGGGGCAATAAGACTGGCTGGACACAGAAGGAAGGGGTAATAAGGCTGACTAGACAAAAATTAAGAGGAGGGGGGGATTAGGCTGGCTGGACATAGAAGGAGGGGGCAGTAAGGCTGAATGGACACAGAAGGAAAGGCCAATAAGGCTGCCTAGACACAGAAGGTGGGGGCAATATGGCTGGCTAGACACAGAAGCACAGAAAATGGGGAAATAAGGCTGCCTGGATAGAGAAGGAAGGGGCAATAAGGCTGGTTGGATACAAAGAGGGACAATAAGACTGGTTGAACACAGAAGGAAGGGCAATAAGGCTGACTGGACAAAAATTTAAGAGGGGGACAATTGGGCTGGATGGACACAGAAGGTGGGGGCAATAAGGCTGGCTAGACACAGAAGCACAGAAGATGGGGCAATAAGGCTGGCTGGATACAGAAGGAAGGGGCAATAAGGCTGGTTGGATACAAAGAGGGGCAATAAGACTGGTTGGACACAGAAGGAAGGGGCAATAAGGCTGACTGGACAAAAATTTAAGAGGGGGGTAGTTAGGCTGGCTGGTCACAGAAGGAGGGTGCAGTAAAGCTGAATTGACACAGAAGGAGGGGGCAATAAGGCTGGCTGGACACAGAAGGTGGGGCAATAAAGCTGGTTGGACAAACAGAAAAAGGGGGCAAATAAGGCTGACTGGACACAAATAAAGAGGGGGGAAATAAGGCTGGCCGGACAGAGAAATAGGGGGCAATAAGACTGAATGGACACAAAGAGGGGGCAATAAGACTGATTGGACACACGGAAGGAAGGTACAATAAGGCTGGTTGGATACACAGAAGGAGGGGGTATAAAGCTGACTGGACACATAAGAAGGGGCAATAAGGCTGGTTGACAAACAGAAAAAGGGGCCAATAAGGCTTACTGGACACAAATAAAGAGGGGGCAAATAAGGCTGGCTTGACACAGAAAGAGGGGCAATAAGGCTGAGTTGACACAGAAGGAGGGGGCAATAAGACTGGCTGGACACAGAAGGAAGGGGCAATAAGGCTGACTAGACAAAAATTTAAGAGGGGGGCAATAAGGCTGGTTGGACATAGAAGGAAGGGGCAGTACAAATCAATGGACACAGAAGAACGGGGCAATAAGGCTGACTGGACACAAACGAGGGGCAATAAGGTTGGTTGGATAAACATAAAAAGGAACCAATAAGGCGAACTAGACAAAAATTAAGAGGGGGCAATAAGGCTGAATGGACACAGAAGGAGGGGGCAATAAGGCTGGCTAGACACAGAAGATGGGCAGTTTGCTGGTTGGATAAACAGAAAAAGGGCCAAGTCTGACTGGACACAAATAAAGAGGGGAAAATAAGGCTGTCTGGGCACAGAAGGAGGGAACAATAAGGCTGAATGGACACAAAAGGAGAGGACAATAAGATTGAATGGACACAAAGAGGGGGCAATAAGACTGGTTGGACACACAGAAGGAAGGGGCAATAAGGCTGACTTGGCAAAAATTAAGAGGGGGGGACAATAAGGCTGGCATAGAAGGAGAGGACAGTAAGGCTGAATGGACACAGAAGGAGGTGGCAGTAGGGCTGAATGGACACAGAAGGAGGGGGCAAGAAGGCTGGTTGGAAAAACAGAAAAAGGGGCCAATAAGGCAGACTGGACAAAAATTAAGAGGGAGTAATAAGGCTGTACTGACATAAAAGGAGGGGGCAATAAGGCTGGCTGGACACAGAAGGTGGGACAATAAGGCTGGTTAGCAAAACAGAAAAAGGGGCAAATAAAAATTACTGCACAGAAATAAAGAGGGTGGAAATTAGGCAGGCTGGACACGAGGGGGCAATAAGGCTGAATTGACACAGAAGGAGGGGGCAATAAAGCTGGCTGAACACAGAAGGTGGGGCAATAAGGTTTGTTGAACAAACAGAAAAAGAGGCAATAAGGCTGGTTGGACACAAAGAAGGAGGGGGGGAAATAAAGCTGGCTGGACACAGAAGGAGGTGGCAATAAGACTGGTTGGACACACAGAGGTTAGGGGCAATAAGTCTGGTTGGATACACAGAAGGAGGGGGTATAAAGCTGACTGGACACAGAAGAAGGGGCAATAAGGCTGACTGGACACATAGAAGAAAGAGCATTAAGGTTTTATGGTCACACAGAAAGAAGGGGCAATAAGGCTAACTGGACACACACAAGGAAGGGACAATAAGGCTTATTAAACACACAAAAGGAAGGGACAGAAAGGCTGGCAGGTCTGACACAAACAAGGAAGGGGCAGAAAGGCTTTCTGAACACACACAAGGAAGAGGCAATAAGTCTGACTGGACACACACACAAAGAAGGGGTAATAAGGCTGACTGGTCCAACACACACAAGGAAGGGGCAGAAAGGATGACGGTGGCAGCACACATACACAAGAAGAGGAGAGATTGGATGACTCTAGAGACACACATGTAGGAGATTGAATGGCTGTAGAGACACATAAGAGGGCAGGAAAGGATGACTGTAGAGACACACACATACAAGGAGGGGAGATTGGATGGCTGTAGAGACACTTTCATGGAGGGGAAATTAGAGTAGAGACACACACATGTAGGAGGATATTGGATGGCTGTAGAGAAACAAACAGAAGGAGGAGGTAGAAAGGCTGGATGAAGGCATATTTAATATATATAGACTTTTATACTTTATTAGTTAATTCTTCATATAGTTTTACTTTAAAAAATTGCTTTAATTAAATGTATCCCAGTAAAATGTTTTTCACAAAGGAAAAGGGGAGAGCCGAACAACCTATTGTGGGTTTAAGCGACCATTACAGCGATCCCATCGTGGATGCAAGCAACCATCACAGAGAGTGAGATGTCTACTTGTCCAGGGAGGATAAGTATTGCTATTTTTTCTTCCCGTCGGGGCACCTTACCCCAAGCTCCACTATCTGTTGGTTACCATCTAATTGATCTGAGACTGTCGCTAAGAGGCTATTTGTACGTTTTCATTCAAAACCCACTATATTTTGCTTTGCTTTGCTTTGATTTCCTGCACAATAACAGCTGTGTTTGTGCGATCTGCAATAGGAGGCTCTTCCCAGAATATCTTTTTTATTGAAATAAGTTGAAGTTAACTGAATTTACTTATTTTGTGACTTTGTTACTCACTTTAGATCTGTATCACCTACACCTATTCCAAGGCAGCATTTTTTTCTTAACCTGCATTCGTCTCCATCTGCTCAATTAGGAGCCACTACTTTTGCAAGGAGTGAATTGTTGCCTCTACTGAGGTACATGGTCCATGTATTAATCTGGCCCTATCTATTTTTATATTTGTGACCATTGTGGTTATTTTTAATTTATTATTTATTTATGTCATTGCATCCGGTACCAGATTAATTGTGTATTGTTAATAAATTGTTAAATATCAACAAGAAGGCTTAGTTAATTAATTTTTTAGTACACTTATTTATTAATATAGTTTGTTATTATTTATTATTATTATTTTTTTTTTGTTAATCATTATAATTTTATTTTGTATCTGTGTTTGCACAGCGCTGGTATTTTTTCGTTTGTTATTATAGTTTTCTGGGGCCCACAACCCCTTATACCAGCTGCGTGTAGTGAGACATTAGCAGTTTAGTGATTATTAAGATCCTGTGAGTGATAATTATTGGTTTGTGTTGCTTTTTCTGTGTGTTACTAAAATGCAATGTGTATTTTATGGCAATAACTAGGATGCAATGTGTTTTGTATGGCAATAACTTGGGTGCCGTGTGTATTTTATGGTGATAACTAGGATGCAATGTGTATTATATGGTGATAACTAGGGTGCAATGTGTATTATAAGGTGATAACTCGGATGCAATGTGTATTGTACAGCGATAACTAGGATGCAATGTGTATTATATTGTGATAAATAGGATGCAATATGTATTGTATGGTGATACTAGAGTGCAGTGTATATGGTATGGCAATAGCTAGGATATAGTCTGTATTGTATGGCGGTAACCAGGGTGAAGTTGCTAATATCTTAAGTGGTCCTTATTGTATGGTGGTCAGTAGTATGTTCTCTGAATTGTATATATGTCAGTATACTCACTGTAATTTTATGGGTCACTGTAACTGAGAATTAATAGTATAACATGCTTTTCACATTGAGCTGTTAAAACAGTCTGTGGGTGTATCAGATGATACACAGTTTATTTGCAAGTTTCATTGATACAAGCATCCTCCGGCCATTACTTTTTGACCACACCTATTGACTATGTGGTGGGTCCCCATCACAGTATTTACTGGGGCCCTTCATGCCCCAGTCCGACCCTGCTCACATTTATATTTAACAAACATGCTGCCTAAAAAAATTGAAAAAGATAACTCGGAGGCGCCTAATAGTGCAGTATCTTACATATCATTCAAATGACTACCACCTCTGTTCACCCCACAAGGTGCATGCGTGCCAGAGAGCATCAGTCAAGGAGTTCTTTCGTCTGCGAAAAACATACCATCTAGTGCAATATAGTGAGGCTGATTTTATGGAGTGTGCATGTCCATAAATTGCTGTGCTTGAATGACACACTTGATACAATGGCCCTGATCCAGACCTACGCTCATGAAGCACTCATGTGCGTAGCGTATTTATGCCGGCGTACCTACGATGAACTCCCATAGGCATCCCCCTTGGTCGTACTTAGTTTTGCTTTCTTACGCCAAGAAAACCCTACATTAACTTTTCTGATCATAACCGTTGGCGTCCGTAAGCTCATTGCATAGTTACGACACTTAGCACGCCCATACAGTACAATTTAAATGCCTCACCCCGCCCTTGGTTCGTAATTACGGATTTCATATGGCAGGCACGCCCCCTCTAGCGTTGATACGAAGATGTTACGATCAAGGCCCATACGCACAGATTTTCTGAGTCTAACATCTGCCCTGCACAAATACCCATTTTTACACTTACGCCCGTCGTAAAAATGCACACGAGCGTAGGTCTGGATCAGTCCCAGGGTATCATTCTCAAAGCACTTGTTTGTATGTAAATGTAACATTGTGATAACTCTTGTATCAACCCACCTCAGCACTGTTCCCTCTCTACCCTTTTTTCTCTGCTCCATCTACTTTTTCCCCACTACTCCCCTCAAACCACTGCTCCCTCTATACCCATTTCTCTTTCTACTGTCCTGAACCTTCTCTCCTCACTGTTTTCTCCATACCCCTGTCACCCTAATGTTTTCTCTATAACTGTCTTCCCCCACTGTTCTTTAGTTAATACAGGAGCGTATTAATTAAAACCCCTCCCTCCCTCCCTCCCTCATTAGACTACCACCCCTGGACTACCTACACTAGGGGACGCCCCCTCCTAGATTACTCCTGGGCAGCGTAGGTCTGGATCAGGCCCTAGGTCTCTATATTCCCCCTATTATAGGCATAATTTCTCCCAGTATACAGTGCTATATGATATAGAGCCCTATTACAGGGGATAATTAGAGCACAAATAAGAAGGAACAAAAAAGTTAATTAAGAAATAGAAATATAAAACTAATATTGTTGATCATTTATATATTATAAGGAATCTATCGAGAAATGACAACCACTCCAATTGCATTCTTGTCATTTACCATCTGATTATATGGTATGAAAACTAGGAGTTAAAGTACTAATGAGAACTCCTATGGTTAACATTATATTGGAAGTCAGCAGTTATGCAATTTATCTAAGCGCACTGGAAGACTCATTGTTTGCTGCCATGTTAATTATTAAATATGAGTTGCTGTTGTTACATGTACAATATACCATTGGTAATGACATAAAAATAAAGCACCATGTTATCTACTCAATCCATCAGTAGCACATTTAACAACCTTTGATCTTATCGGGAACGAGATAGAATACTAAGATAATCAGCATTTAAATTTATTAGATTATTTGACATAGATTCAAGACAAGAGTAAAATCAATAGTGATTGTACAATCTGAAGGTACAATGTCAACTATATAACGAAAAATGTCTTTACAATGTTAGATAAGATCTCAGAAAATCCTAGGAGAGTCAATATGCATTAGGTTTTTTTAGACGAAGCACTTGAACTTTCTTCTGTATGTGTTGCTTTCAGCCCTACCTCCAAATGCAGACGTAGAAAAGGAAGATCAAAAGAGGAATGACAAGTGGGCTTAGCAAATACACTCACTACTAGAGTTCAGTATTTGCTCTTCTGTGGAAAAACAAGCAATTACACTGTTTCATTTTACTGTAAGCACTGGGGAAAAGAATTGTGCTATTATCTTGATGTAAGCATGAAAAATATTCTGTGTTGATTTATTTACAATATGATTTTGCCAGATGACCAGACAGCACCTGTTGCAGTATCAGATGGATGTACCATTACCATTTGTTCACAGAAAATATATGATTATTTATGTAATGAAATCTGATATGTTAGATTGGATTCGTTTGTTATTGCAATCCATACACAAAAAACTTTTTAGTATTTTAAATATGATTGCAGTTTTTTTTATTTCTAAGTGCAAGCGTTATTCTATTTTCATGTAATCATATTACTTCTATTCATCTGAATTTTTTTCCACATTTAAAATTCCAGTCTACAGTTGGAAAACAAAATACTTTGATGCTATCTTATTTCATGTAGTTGGTTGCCTAACATCAAAAATGTGCTTTCATTCTAATGGGGAAATATGAGAAACACCATTACATGCTTGTCAACCACCTGCTGCTGTCACTGTACTTTCTGCACATACACCTATGTACAGCAGTCCAACAAATCAATATATAAAACAAAATTCTTGCGTCCCAGGGACTGATATAGGCCCTGATTCACATTTAAGTAAGGACCGTATTCACAATTAAGAGTGAGTTAGGTGTGGATAGATCCGATCCTTACTCATTCGTGCAGTCCCTAACCTGCCCCCCATTTTTAGGTACCTTATGGCACTAAAAAGTGCCATAGGGCTACCTTAACTAACTGTGCATAGTTTCCTTCTTAGGAAGGAAACGGCGCATGAAGAATGCCTCTTCCCGCCTCCCCCAGCCTTCCCCGGCTAATCTAAATCCCTCCCACTTCTAACTAAATCCTCCCAGAGGCAGCATAGGTACGCCTCTTTCTTACTAGACTTCTCCACCGCACTGAGGCAAGCTACGTACGTAACTGGTACGTAGATTGCGTAAACGTACTACTGCGTACTCCTAAGTGCTGAATTTCTGTGTGTGTTTTTACGATCAGAACGCAAGTATAAGCACGGAAACCATGGATGACTGATTCACATATATACGGACGTCAGATTTAGGACTGATGCATAATTCGGCACAGAATGAGGGGCTAGACTTTTAAGGCAAATGAGCTGCACATGGGCTACTAATGTACAGTATGGGAGTTCCAACAGAGTTAGGACTGATTCACAAGCAGGAGTGCCTTGCGGAAACTAACATATGCACGGGAATAGTTAAGCTAGCCCTGGACCACTCGTAAATTGATGAACCGTATTGTATGATGTGAAGCCATGTGTCTTCTCTTACTTAGTTCAGGCCACACCTGCTGCATGTTTATAATCAATTATTGTGTGTTTTTAAGGTAAGTAAATAAGTGTGGATGTATGGATTCAGACCTCTGTCATTACAGGTTATAAGTTAAGGTTTTAAAATGCAATCATAGCATTAAAGAAACAAATACAAAATGAAACAGTTCTTTTTACTACTATATTCCTAATTAAAAAGCCCTGTAATAGCATGGTTTTATAGCCCTACCTTGAATAATAATGTTTTGCACAGTATTTTGCTTTTGCATTCATTTGCGGATATGAATCATTTCTTTCTGACAACAAACAAATTGCAGTAGATAATCAGTTTTCGCTCTCACCATGTTTGTTTTATGAGGGTGGACAAAATTATTCTTTTGGTTGACCGATATCGTTCTTATTCATTAATGAACATAAATACAAATACTTGGGTAGATCCAGAACTACGTGTGCCGTACGTTTATTCGCGGAGCGTATTTTCGTGCGCGTAAATTCGCTACACTCCCCTCGGCACACCCCTTGTATGGACGTATTTTGTCAAGATACGCTTTCCAAACCCTACCTTACCTTTTTCCAACATAACCGCAGTCATACACACACGTACGTATGCGCTGAACGAATTTACGCAGCTAAGCACGCCCATACTGTACACTTTAAATACCACCCCCCGCCTACTTCACGTATTTCAGACGTATTTTAGAGTAACATAAAAATGGCACGCCCACACGTAAGTATTTACGTGACACATACGTGAATGGCCCATACGTTCACAATTACGCTACGTTAATGTGCGTATTTTCTATGGTGCGCATGCGCAGTGCGTTCAAAACAGCGATTTTACGTCTCCGTCACGCGTAAATTCGCTTCGAAGCGTTGTTCTGGATCAGGCCCACTGTCTGTATGGTATAAATGATCAAATATTATATTCATTATAATACTGGTGTGTACATAGTCAGGAGATACCACAAAAGCAAACTGCACCTGGACAAACAAAGTTGCAATGTGAAGGGTAAATGAATGAAATTCTTTTGCATGCAAGGACTGTACTTTTATTTTGTTTATTCTGGACCAGCCTTGTGATGCACCACTTCTGATTTATGCCAAGATTTAAAAAAATGTTATATGATAAACTGTGGTATGAAATTTTAAAGCAGATTTGAAAGTACACATGTTGCATCACTTAAACAGTTATATTAATGGCTGTATTGCTTGAAAAGTATAGGGTCCATGTCCAGGGCTGGATTTGTAGGTGCCCCTGGGGACTCCCTATAAAGATAGGGATATATATAAAGATATAGGGCTCTATTTACAGACACCGCATAAATCTGGGGAGTGATAGTGATCCAGGCTCGCTTATCATCGCAGCGAGCCTGGACAC